>CATKHJ010078652.1:0-21184 GCA_949750685.1 Vernicia montana | reverse complement strand
CTCGGCTACTTGCTAGGTTTTATGACATACTTGTCATTCATTTGATAAACTTTACAATTAATTTGACATGTACATAAGCTCAGTTTGCTTCACAGAAAATAATTTGTATTTAAAAAATATTTTTCAAAAAACTAATTTTCTATTGTTTGGTTACAATATCAAAAATCAGTTAAAAATATTAAAAAATTCAATTTGTATGACTATAAATATATTTAAACTTATAATAATTTCATACTTTTAAAATTTTATTATTAAATATGAAAAAAAAATACATACAAATGGTAAATTTAATAATTATCGACAATCGATGGTGACTGTCGGTGGTTGACGGCATCTGACAGTAATCATCGGTGGCCGCCGTTAGTAAATATCAATGATCGGCAAATTAATAAATTTATCAAAATTCAAAAAATAAGTTTGTCAAAAGCATTAATAATCACTTGTAGGAAGTATATATTTTTCTTTCATTATAATAAATTTGTCAAAATTCAGAAAATGATTTTCAATTTTGAAAAAGAGACAATTATTTTCCTTAAAAATAACTTAGTTTTTCATTGACCAGAAAAATATTTTCCGTATTAATTTTTCAAAGCGTTCCAAACTTCAGAAAATGCAGAAAATATTTTCCAAAAAATTATTTCTTGCAAAACAAACAAAGAAAGCCTAAGCCAGCAATTTACCTCGTATTCATATTTGACCAAAACCTCGACAAAACACAAAACACGAAACAAACTTGCAAAAAATTCATCACGAGACTATTCATGGTAAATCTAGTGCCAATCATGTCCCATTCAGAAAAGAACATTAGAAAAAAAATTCTAGCCTCATCATGGATTTTCTTAGACAATGAAAGCTAAAGTCAACAAGCAATTGCATGAAAAAAAAAACCCGATAAGTTCAAATAATATAATCATAGTTGGCTTAAGTTAAGATCACAAGCACAGGCAGAAGAAATAACAAAAGAGTGAATTTGATGCATAGACATGTCATCCAAAACATCAAATTAAAGGACAGTAGTCCAACCAGACTAAATAAATCTAGCCGCAGTTCTAAAAAAAAAAGTTGGTAATTGATCCTCCTCACACACTCCCATAACATAAATGCATTTCATCCAAGTAACACAACCCTAATAAGTATTCTAGTAAGTATGCTTAATAATACTCAAAATTTATACAACTATCAACTATCAAGTTATCAATTCAAAGTTATTGAGAAACTTGTATTCAAAGAAAACAAGATGTTAAAAATTTCATTCTTTAGGTATAGATAGAAGAAACAAAAGTCATTATCTGTATATAGAACACATCTAAGGCCAAGACAAAATATTACTCATCATCCTTGTATGGGTACTCCTCTGGTACTTGCTTTAGAAGTTTCACCTGTAATTCAAATGCATCATCACCTCGAAGCATATCACGAACCCATGTCACTTCAGTCTTCATTGACACCTAAACCCAAAAAGATAAAAATGAATCACTGCAGCAGGGGTGAGAGAGGAAAAACAAAAAGAAATATGGAATATCGTATTTTTACTTTTCAAGTAAATAACATAAAGTTGAGGCTAGGGATTATTTGCATGACCTCAATTTGACCCAATCCTAAACTCATTGCCACATTATCTTTGAGCATTAAAAAGATCACACTACATATAACCATGTTCAAGTGGAGTCTTAGAATGGAAATTTATTAAGAAGACTGCATTTTCATCCAGTAGAAGATCAAAATGATGCTTATCACTTTAAATAAAAAGAAACTACAATCAGCAATATCAAATTCAATCACTAGACAACCCTTGTTTCGCATTTGAGCAAATTTCATAAAACTGGCATTTTTTAGCCTTAACAGATGATGCTTTTAGCACAAAGAATAACAAATAATATATGATTATTACCTCATTTGAATAATTTACTTGTCAAAACATCAATACATGCAAACATATTTACAAGATTATTTTGCTACTAATGTATAGCCATTTATTGTACCAAGGGAAAAAAAAACACAGAACATGAGGAGTAGAAGGCAGTAGCAAATTGCAATATTGTGTGAAAGATAAAAACACCCACCATTTCTAGTGCTCCTCTAATGACTCCACTTAAAATGTTGCAGTAGTATAGCCCTTGGCATGTGTCAGGAAGCTCAACAAAGTCTACCAAAGGATTATCCTCCAAAACAATACTACAACATGTTCCATCAGCATCCCAATTGGTCACAGATGCACTCACGCCTAAGAACATTTTGAAACCCACCTGTATAACAACCATTTACTATATGAATAAAT
Organism: Vernicia montana; assembly: GCA_949750685.1. Taxonomy (NCBI): domain Eukaryota; kingdom Viridiplantae; phylum Streptophyta; class Magnoliopsida; order Malpighiales; family Euphorbiaceae; genus Vernicia; species Vernicia montana. The sequence continues at coordinate 18,906 of CATKHJ010078652.1, read as the reverse complement.
GCATACCACCAATTTCAAGCTATTTTAGCCTTTTTAGGACCACAGATCCCCTCATTGAATATCAGAAATTAACATAAAGCAGGCACTAAGCAGGTCAGTATAGTTTGAAGCACCATTCTGAAAAAACACAACTATCCCAACTCCAAAAGTGGATGTGGACAAATTAGAGACCTCAAAATGGAAAGATAAAACAAAAGTACTGTAACAGAAAAGATATACATGGAAGCAAATCAAGAGGAAGAGGAATCCCTTAAATTTGATGACGAAAATTCACCTTCTTGCATCTACTTATTTTTCATGAATTTAACAAATTAAATACCATTGTTGATGCAGAAGCATCCAGAAAACAGAAAACATAATTTAAGTTTTCCTAGTTCAATTTGGTTTTGGATTAGTTTTATTATTTCAGTTTGTCTTAGGTTTCTTTTCCATCTTTATTTAGGGCTCTTAATAAGTCTTTTATTTTGTTTAGATTACTTCTTTTCAATCTAGGATTATAATTTATCCTAATTAGTATAAATAAATCTGCTATCATACAATATTATGTATTCTTATTATTTTCAATTCATATTTTAAATCAGATTAGAAGTTTTCTTCAAACCCTAATTATTTTCTTGTTCCAACCACAATTACTATTCTATTCTAACCCTAATTGTTGAGATCTAATTGCCCTAAACCTTTCCGCAACTTCAAGTGGTATCATAGCTTGAAACCTAAAATTTTTTCAAACCTGAATTTTTTTTTAAACCTGAATTTTTTCAATGGTTGGCCGAGGTAGAGGCAATCAGCCCCAACAAACAGAGTTGGCGAAGATGCGAAGAATGATTGAGGATTTGACCCGGGTTGTACAAGCCTTGCAGCGTTAGGAACCTGTGGAAGCCCGAATGGAGATTCCGGAAGGTGACCACGGACAACTCTAGATACCAGAAAATCTTGAGGATGAAGAAGTAGAGGATGTGAACCCTTTTCAAGAAGCTGGACCTGCAAACCAAGCGGCATGAGGTGGATTGGAAGACCGGTTACTACACGCTTTTGATTTGAATGGTGGAGGAATCAAAATTGAGGTAACTAATTTTCATGAAAAATTACATGCGGATGATTATTTAGATTGGGAAGCCAGTTTGGAGAATTACTTCAAATGGAAACCCAAGGTAGAAAATCGAAAAGTGTTATATGTAAAGCTTAAATTGAAGGGTATTGCGCTTCAATTCAATGGTGGAAGAGAGTTGAAGAGCAACGTGCATGACAAGACAAGCCTAAAATCAACACTTGGGAGCATGGAGCATATGAAAACCAAGCTACGGAAGCAATTTCTACATGCTGATTATACAATGGAAGTGTATGAGAAATTCCATTGTTTGAAGCAAAACAACCAGTTTGTTGAGGAGTACACTGCAAAATTCAATAATCTATCAATTCGGGTTGGTTTATCTGAGAGTAATGAACAAAACAAATTGCTTCTCGCTACCTTGTTGGTTTGAATCTTATATGGCACCAATTGGCAAAACAATTCTGGTGTTGTGCGTGGTTATCAAACCACCCAACGAAATTATCCAAGGGCTGCCGTAACTATCAAACCGAACAGGAGTGCAACCAATGTTGAAATGAGTGAAAAAGGGAAGAATGTAGTGTCTTACGGTGGACAAAACAATTATGGTTCAAACGCAAATAAGGGGGCAGCAGCTTGCAGGTTCAATGTTTTACTTGTGGAGGGAAGGGACATAATTCGTTTGCTTGTTTGCAACGAAGAGTGAACTTAGCAGAGTTTGAGGAAGAAGTGGAACCAATTTTTGATGATTATAATGAGGAGATAGAGGAAGTTGAAGTTCATCCAGTACAAGGTGATTCCCTGGTGGTTCGAAGAGTTATGACAACAACAATCAATGAGGAAGAGGAAGATTGGCGGCAACATAGTATTTTCCGTACATGTGTTGTTTGTGGCGGTAAAAGTATGTGATCTTGTTATTGATGGGGAAGCATAAAGAATATCATATCAAAGGATGCTGTGGACAAATTGAAGCTTCCTACAACAAAACATTCTCAACCCTACAAAGTGAGATGGTTAAAGAAGGGGTATGAAATACCAGTAACTTCTGGTTGGTGAAATTCACTATGGGAGGTAACTTGGAAGATGAAGCTTTATGTAATATTGTTTCCAATGGATGTAGGACATATTCTCATTGGAATACCTTGGTTGTATGACCATGATATGGATCATAAGGCTAAGCCCAACAATTATTCTTTCTACAAGGACAACAAGTACACTTTGTATCTTCTTAAGGAAGAGACAAAGCAATTGGCAAGTAGGAATTCTACAAGCAACAAAACCAGCAAAATTAATGGGTTTTTATCTGCTGAAATGTTTGAAGCCAAGAGTAGTGAAATGGAGGTCGTGTATGCATTAGTAAACAAACTAATGGAGAGTGACCAAATTGCGAAATCTACTCAATATACCACTGAAATTCAGCCATTATTGGAGGAATTCAATGAGTTAGTTCATGAGGATGTTCCAAAAGGTTTACCACCTTCAAGGAGCATTCAACATGCAATCGATTTGGTACCATGAGCATCTTTACCAAATCTGTCTGCATATAGAATGACTCCTGTACAGCGATCCAAGATACAAAGACAAGTCAAGGAATTGTTGGAGAAAGGTTTGGTGCATGAAAGTAAAAGTCCTTCTGCTTGTCCAGCTTTATTAGCTTCAAAGAAAGATGGTTCATGGAGAATGTGTGTGGACAGCCGTGCCATAAACAAGATTACAATCATGTATCGTTTTCCTATCCCTCGATTAGAAGATATACTTGATCAATTAGCTGGTTCCAAGGAATTCTCCAAGATTGATTTGAAGAGCAGATATCACCAAATCAGAATGAGGAGCAGAGATGAATGGAAAACAACCTTTAAAACACCATATGGGTTATTTAAATGGTTGGTAATGTCATTCGGCCTTTCTAATGCACCAAGCACATTCATGAGTAATGACGGATGTACTTGAGCCTTTCTTAAATTCATCGGTTGTGGTTTATTTTGATGACATTTTAATCTATATCCGCACTAAGGAAGAGCACTTAAGACATTTGTGACAAGTTTTAGAGGTACTCCATACGGAGCAGCTCTATATAAATCTTAAAAAATGCAGTTTTTTGCAATCAGAAGTGGTGTTTCTTGGATTCATTTTTCAACAGAAGGCTTGAAACCAGATCCAGAGAAAGTTTGTGCCATTACCGAGCGGCCAGCACCTGAATCCATCAAAGAAATTCAAAGTTTTCATGGTTTGACATCTTTTTATAGGAGATTCATTCAAAATTTCAGTTATATCATGACTCCTATAACTGAATCTTTAAAAAAGGGTGAATTTGAATGGACACAATCAGCACAAAGAGCCTTTGATCAAGTGAAAACTTTGATGACTGATGCCCTAGTTCTTGTACTACCAGATTTTGAGAAGTTGTTTGTTGTTGAGTGTGATGCTTTCCACATGGGAATTGGAGCAGTTCATAGCCAAGATGGAAAAGAAACCGAAAACAAACTGAAATAATAAAACTAAACAAATAAGGAAAACTAATCCAAAACCAAATTGAACTAGGAAAAACTTAACTTCTGTTTTCTGGTAGCTCCTGCATCAATCGTGCATGATTATAAACACTTAAATCAACACTAGATCGATAATGTCAAAATTAATAGATGATTTTCAAAAGAGGAAAATAAAAACAAGCAAATCAATTGTTTAATTTGACATGTTTTAGGTGATATATAGAGATATATGACAATTTGACATGTTTTAGGTGACAAATCAGTTGTCAATTTACTGTGAACTTAAGTTCAATTCCAACTTTCTTCATCTACTAATTCAACCTTTTCCCCATCTATTTACATGATCAACTTCTTTAGTCCACATAAAAAGCAAAAAAAAAAAAGAGTAATAATACCACAGTGCCAACAATTTATTTATGGAAATTGGAATCAGAAAAGAAATAACTCAAATCCATGAAACAAGCACATCTATTAAAACAACCAAGGGGGAAATTTAGGCTAACAAATTTTATTGTTGCATGCTGAATCAAATAACATACTCTGACCTTTGCAATTACTTCAGTTGTCTCCTTGAAGTCCACACATCTGGTGACATTAGATTTTGCTAGGAACTCGTCAACCAGCCGAATTCCAATATTATATCCCCTGGAAATTAATTAAGTAGCCAAAGGATAGAATTAAAAATAAACACTGAATAGTCATCACATGGAAAAAATTCTACTGCATAGTATCAAATGAATGCTTAAAACTGATTCTAGGGTAAGACTAAACAAGAAATTCTAAAATTACAATGTTAATTATAACTAACACATAACATTAGTTTAGCCCTATCCTTGATTCCAATGTCAATACCATAGCTGAATGAAATATATATTTTAGAACAATTCATCCTTGTATAAATGCAAATGAAAAAAGAGACATAATTTTAGGACTATATATTCATTGTCTAATGCAATGATAAAATTCTAAAGCTTGCAACCCAGTCCATGTATCCAAAAATGACTCTTAAGATATGACTGTTTCTAGATTTCCCACACCAGGACCTTGCTTTCAAGTGTGGCATATAAATGAATACAAAAGATTAACATTATATAAGTGAACACATGTGAAGTGATGGCTTGGGGACCATAATTTCCCTAATCTTCATAGCAAATGCAATGTCTCTTCATGATTGAGCTATTAAAAGCAGTAAAGAATCTCCCAGTTCCAATCAAAATCAAAATTAAGCTAAGTTCATAGACAACATTATTGAATTAAGCAGAATACAAACGGTGCATACATTTGATCTAGTTGTTTGTTGACTTCCTCAACCTCCTCCAGATCCGTAAGCAATTGGCGCACAATCGCCCCATAGGTTAAAGTAAACAGTTCCGCATTCTACACAATTTCACCATCCAATATCAACATCACGCATGAAACAGTACCACCTCCAATTCCAATACAAAATTCCTAACAATTGGATACTGATAAATTGCAAGAAATTGAAAGTTAAAATCAATTCTAAAAATCAACTGTATGAGACCTAATTAAAAAATAACATAAAACATATTTTTGATGCAAGATAATCAGGGAAAAAAAAAAAAGACGAATCATAAGTAATAAGGAAAAAAAATAAAACAACAGATAAGGTATAATATAAAAGTAGAATCCTGAGTGTTTGGTTACTGAGAAAAAATGCAAAAGAAAAAAAAAAAAGTCTAGCTTACCACGCGCTCAACACTAGCAAAGATTGCATCACCTGATCGGGGACCAGCAGGAGCCATTGTTATGGAGGGATCTGAAATGTGAAAGATATAAGAGAAGTTTTTGAATCAAAATTAATTCAATCAAAATTCTATTGTCCAAAAGTTAGGATCTATAATGTACCTTTATTTGAATTGATTGATGGCTTGAGCTGTCAAGAAAAATTTTAAATCAAGTAATTTGGTCTTTTTAATTAAATAGATATATAGCAATTGTCATTAAAAAAATTTAAATTGAATATTTAATGAAAAAGCTATTTGAGTACATAACAACTATAAAATAGTTATTAGCTACTAGTTTAATGAAACTGGTAGAAATTAAAAAGCTAATAGCGGTGTAATCCAATCAAATTAAATCAAAATAGTACTTGAAACTCTGAGATTCAAGTCTCGAAACTCGAAATCTTATTCAAACTCAATTGAATTTTCATTTTTTAACTCATAACAATGCTTGAACTATCCAATTTCGGTTTAATTAACATTAAAAATTAAATTATCTTAGTTATTAATATTAAAACAAAATTCGAATAATCTTGAATAACGTTGAAATCAAAATTGAATTAGTAAATTTATAAATACAATATAAAATATATTCAAGATTATATATAATTTCTATGTTTAATTAAAATTATGAATTATTCGAATTAAGTATTATAATGATGCAAGTCAGTTTGACTCATTAATTGAGTTTGAATCTATTAAAATCAAATCAAATTTGAATTTGATTTTCCTACTCAATTTAAGCTTGTTTAAGTTTATTTTCTGCCCAATTTGGGTTGTAATGTTTATTAATTGTGCACTTGACACTTGTAACTTATAATGCATTGTATAAAATATCTATTAGGAAAAAGAAACAAATCAAATTTGAATGATTTATGGGTTAAACTCCAATAACTTGACCATTTACATTATTATTTTTGCAAACACCGATTCTATTGACAAGGAGATGGCAACAAATCTATATTGCATAAACATAACAAATCTATATTATCATAACCCATTATCAGAAATCAAAATGATGCGTTTTGACTTTTGATTGTTGTGTGCCTAAACTAACCCCCTAATAATCCAGAATTGCAATTAAAAAAAAAAAAATGATGGATAATAAAACTCAACAAAAATCAAACGAATAACTAATAAGTAAAGCTTATATAAAAATAAAATAAAAATTCCATACCTTCAAAGAGAGTCTTTGAACAACTTTAATGGAAATCTAAATCTATAATCTCCGTTGTGCGAAGAGAGAGGGCAGATACCTGTGTCTTGTATAGTTGATATTGAAGAAGGAAACTACCTAAATGCCCCAAGTGACAATCAATTGAATGGCGCCACGTGTTAGTTAGGTTTCTCTAATTTAGAGAGAGAGAGAGAGAGAGAGAGGGGAATTTGCAGATCTTTCAAAGAGTCAGACCATCTCCAATCCAAAAATTGGAAACGCAATAACTTTTACAATAAATTGGTGAAACTACAATAAGTTCGTCTCCCTAACATCCAAAAAAAAATATTTCATTTTTATCTTTTTTTTTTTTATTACTTTAATATTATTTTATTATTTTACAAATTATGTCAAAGTTATTTTTTTTACATATTCATTCAATAAAAATATAATTTATTATTTAATAATATTAAATTAAAAAAAAATTACATGTTATAAAAAGCTTGATGTACTATTTATATATTAATAAGTAAAACATAAATTTTATTTACATTTAATGTTTTTGCCGAATATTTTAATAATATTGACGGATCCGAAATTGATATACCGAAATATTAATTTATTGATCTATGATATGTCTAATTTATTTGTTTTATGTTAGATATTTTACATTTTAGTTGTTAGTTTATTTTTAATATTATGTAATATTATTCTATCTTAATATGTTAGTTTGAATATATGTTAGTATGTAATATTGCTAGTTTAATATTTTTGTAATATTAATCTATGTTAGTATGAATATATGATATTTTTATTTATGATATATGCATTTTGTACTAGTTATTATATATTTTTATTATCCATTTTTTTTATTTTGTATTTGAATTTTTTATTGAAATAATATTCGATTATAAGATGAAAAAATTATAAATATAGGACATAAATGAAAATTTTTCTATATATTTGGTAAATACAATAATTATTAGGTTTTTATGATAATTAAAAAAAAGAAAAAAGAAAAAGGCAAAATGTCGTTGTACAGTGCCACGCTAATTTTGGTGTGACACTATACATTTACACTTGAATAGTGTCAATTTTGGCGTGGATTGGAGCAGCATATTTGCTGCAAAATGGCATCTCCAACCCAAAAATAGCGTGGGTTGGAGATGGCCTTATTGCTCACAATGGTCTTTATCTCTCTCCTCCATTGTTTTGAGCTTGTTCTTATCTGCTCTTTTCTTGGTCCTAATCTCCCTTTTCCTAGCAGGATTTCTTTTAGCAAATTCTTTTGCTTTTCATGGGACATTGATAAAAATTCCTAGATTTTTTCTTAATTTTCTCATCATCCGCTTTGATTTTGTTGATTTTTCGTGGCTTTGAGGTTAAGATTCTTTGGAAATGATGCAGTGATTTTACTAATATTTTTTATATGTTATTATGGGTATTCTAGCTATGGCTTGCGCCTATTTTCGTAGTGGCCAGCCTTTAGTTGCTCTTTTCTCTCTTGGCTTTTTTGTCATTAGCTTATTGAGTTCAGGATCCCTACGTTTTAGTTCTAGGATCTGCAATGGTGTTTTTACTATTGTTTAGTCTTTTCTTGTTCCTAGTTTAGTTGCTTTGGAGGCATGCTTTTTTGTATTCTCTTGCTATATTCTCTTTGTTCCCTTTTATTTAATAAAATCAATTTGCTTATTAAAAAAAAATAATAAAGAGCCCATTTGAATTATATTTTCTTATATTAACTCTTTATTATAAAAAATTTGGAGCATATAAAAAGCTCAAAGATGTTCTAATCTTTACATCTTATAAAAGTAAAAATTCATTTATGTGAAAAATCTCACAATTATTTGGAGTTTGGTGACCCGAAGCAACCTAACTTGGACCTTGGTATTGGAAGTTTGTGTCCGGAAATTGTATGGATTCTAAATTCTCTACATCAAACCACTCAAATCAAAACAAAATCTAGTGATTATCGGCAAAAAAAAAAAAAAAAAAAAAAAAAAAATGGTTTGTTTATATGTATCTATACAGTTGCAAAGCACACAAATTGTACGTAATTTGATTTTTTTTGTGAAAATTTTATTTCAAATTTGTGAATTAATGGAGATAATTTTAATTCACTATTTACATATGTGTATAACAATTGATTTCAACAAGTTGAAAAAGGAAATGAATTATAAAAATAAGTGCATCGTTGTAAGTTGTAAGAGTCCTAGTTGTAGAAAAATGGCAATTAGAAATTAAGGTAGTAATATTACCTTAGGTAGGGGAGGGGTCATGAACCTTAGGTAGGGAAGGGGTAAGTTCTAACATATTCATAATCTATCTTTCTTGTTGTTGACTTATTGTTAACTTGACAGCCAAGAGCAGATCAAGATTTTAAGGGACCTTATGTAAAATTATAAAATAAGGTATTCAAATTAAAAAATATAATATAAATAAATAAATTCAAATTAAATAATTTTTTATAAGTAATATTTAATTTTATTAACATTAGAGAGAAAGCTAAATTATGAACAAATATTTCATGTTTCTATGCCATAAAAATCACAAAAGAAAAAGAAAATAGTAGAATAGTATAGTACAAACTGAGTAACAACTCTGAATAAAACTAAAAATCAAAAATATAATAGTAAAAGTTAATTATAAAAATAGCTAAAAAACATAAGGATTGTAACCAGTAGCTGTAAAATACTATAGAGACAGCAATAGTAGTAACAAGCAGCAGCTGCAAGAGGTTGATAAAATCAGAGAAATTCAACATAAATAATAACAGAAACTAATAGAACTTATTGTTTACTGTTTATCAAGTGGTTAGTTTGTTATGTTTAATTAGCTTTTTGTTATAAGTTGGTTAGTTTTAAGCTTGTATTATAGCTCTATATAAGTAAGACTTTTGTAATTAATTCAATTTGAGTGAAACAATGTAGCCTTCAGTTTTTCATCATGGTATTAGAGCAATTTCTCTTACTCCTGCTACTTTCTATCTCTTCCCCAGTTATTTTCTTTTATTTTCTCAGTTACTTTCTAGCTTGCCAAACACTATAAGCCCTAATGATTTTTTATTCCTTTCGTTGTTAAAATTACATCATTTGATTCAGTTTCTCTTTGCGAATTTGAAATTCTCAATTGATTTTTGTTCTATTTTGATTTGTTATGATCTGTATCTTGATTTCATTCTTGGTTTTTCTTGAGAAATTTTTTCCTTACCTATGGCTAATCAAACCCAATATCAGCATAATCTCAGTTTTCTCTTTCTATTATTTTCTTTCATTTTCTCAATCATTTTCCTAGCCTTCAAACACCAAAGCCCTAATCCAATTTCAGCCCTAAATCCCTAAATGCCTCTCGCTATTTCGATTCTCATTCATTTGATTCATTCTCTATTGATTTTCTATCAGAGCAGTTTTTCTTTTTCTATGCGATTCTCTCTCTATTTTCCTGTTAACCATACAAATGTTTCTTAATTTTTTTTTCCCTTCATTATTCGATTAAGCCTTGTGGTGCTTCATAACAATTTTTTTTTTCTTTCAGCCTCTGTTCATCAAATCAGAGTTGTGTTTCTCTATTTTCTTCCTCAATTGAATTGATTTTTTGATAAAATTTGATTTTCGTTTCATTGCAAATGGCAAAATCAATCCACTTCGGATTTCTCGATATTTTCTCTTGAATCTTGCTTGCTTTTTTGATCATTTTGTTTTTGTTTTCATCTAAATTCAATTTTTGTTTCAATGGCTTATGATTCGACTGAGTTGAGGAGCGATTTTGTGTATTCAATTTGTTGGGTTGTTATGAGTCGTCTCAGTTTCAGTTTCAGTCGACTCAGTCTTTTGTTAAGGTGCATTTTGTTGACTCGGTAGATGAGTGGGTTTATCATCCACCATGGATAGAGAGCTTGGAGAATAGTAATGGAAGTAATGAGTATCTTCAGTTTGATGAAATGACTGTGTCAACTAATTTTGGTATTGATAGGATTCTTTAAGATTACAGAATTCTCTTAATGATTCTCTCCATTTTTATTTGATTTTTCTCTCTAAAATTCATTTTTGTTTCTCTCACTTCGAGATTAATGGAGCTTTTGTGTTAAGCTTCTGTTTGTTCTTTTTCTTCAATTAGATCGATTTCTTACATTTTCCCAATTAAACTCTTTTGATTTCATTCAAATGGTTAATCAAAGGCCTGAACTCTTTAAAGTCTTTGATCAATTTTTTCTTGTGATTCCTTTGTTTGGTCTGAACTTTTTTGTTTCATATTCAAATTGGTATTTCTTCTTTTGATGTGAACTTTTTAATTCTAATATTCCTTTGTTCTTATTCTTTTTGATTGATCTGTGTCTTTGAAATTTTTCTTGGCTCTTCATATTTGCTTTTGGGCTACTGTAATGTTGTGCTTGGAAACTTAGTATGTCCATAGACCTTCTTCTTCTGTTTTTTCATTCTCTGTATAATTCATTCTCCTTTTCTCAAATACCAAATTGATTTCTCATTTTCTTTAAATCAAATTATATTCTTCTCATGCAGATGATTTTCTAGTTCATGAATTTCTATCTCAGTTTAGAGCCAAATTTTCTCTAGATTTCTCATTCACCAAACACATTTCTCTCAATTGATTTCCATTTCGTCAAGTTTTTGGGACTTTTATTTTAATCTTTACTCTTCTTTTGTTCATCTGGTGGGTTCTTTGATTCTATCAAGTTTTTTTTTTTAATTGTGATTGTGGCAAGTTTAGATTGTTGGGGTATGTAATATTGAATTTTTGGCTTGTTGATTTGTTTTCTTTGTTGTGGGAAATACTGCAGAAGACTATTTTTTTTTTTGTTCAATGGAGAAGTTGGGTTTCTTTCATTGTTTTATTGTAATAAGTGATGGGTTTGGAAGATAAAAGGGAAGTGTTGATATTAGCATGTTGAGAAGACTTGAATTCTTCATACCATATATTGCACATTGGGTTGTGTTGGTGATTTCCTCATTGGATTTCTTGGTTGTGGTACTGCTAACAAATGACTATTTTGCAATCATTTTTACTAAGAGCAAAGATTTGCAGGTAGCTACATCAAGTTTTCATTCTTCTATCTCCAAGCTGGGCATACTTGCTTTGTATGCTCCAGCTCGTGGGGGTAATAGAACTTATTGTTTACTGTTTATCAAGTGGTTAATTTGTTATGCTTAATTAGCTTCTTGTTATAAGTTGGTTAGTTAGTTTTAAGCTTGTATTGTAGCTCTATATAAGTAAGACTCTTGTAACTAATTTAATATTGAGTGAAACAATGCAGCCTTCAGTTTTTCATCAGAAACTAAAAACTAATTGAGACAAATTAATAAATTGAATTAAATTCATAAACAATAGAACCTAGAAATTTTGAGAATTAGCAATAACTAAATGAAGACTTTGAGAAGCTCATTTTCCAATTATCCAAATAAAAAATTAGAATTAAAAGTAAAAGATGAAAATATGAGAATTAGGTAATTGTTTCACAAGAAAAAAGAAAAATTAACGTTATGGTTTATTTTAGTTTGAGACCTGGTAATTAAATAGGTAGTTATGAGAATTTAGTTTTTAAGGAAAACAATTATGGATTTGTGCTATTATTTAGAAAAAAAAACTAATAGAGTTAATTAAAATATAGTTATTGTTAGTGCTAGTTTCTATATTACTACTATTTTATAGGTTTTTTATTAAGTTATATTTTCAAAATTTTAGGCTTTTGCTTTCTCTATTTTATTTTATAAAAATACTGCCTATTATCTCTTTTAAAATTTTAGGCTTTTGTTTTATCTACTTTATTTTATAAAAATATTGCCTAATTATATATATATAATTGGGCAATATTTTTATAAAATAAAGTAGATAAAACAAAAGCCTAAAATTGGGGGCCTAAAGCGTTTGCCTTAATCGCTTACTTCACTGAAGCGCTCATGTTTCAATTTTCAATAAAGTTTATCCATACAAATTTATAACCAAAATAAATAATTACATTCAAACTAAACCTTATAAGATTTTTTCCTTTTTTTTTTTTTTTTTAAGATAAAACTATGCATTGTTATTCTTAAATGATTACACTAAATCTCAGCTAGAGAAGAGAAAATAAGGAGAACAAATAATAAGGAAAGAAATTTTTAAAATATATTTTATTTTCCTTCTTTTTGTTTGGATAATAAAGAGGAATAAATTATATGGGGAAAATAATGGTTATTTTGAGCTGAAAATATTTTCTATATTTTTTTACGTTTGAAATACTTTGAAAAATTAGTCAATAATTTTTTTTTTTTCAATGAAAAATTAAGACATTGTTTAGTTACAGAAAACATTTTATATATTTTTTTTCTTTTCTCAATTTTCTAACTCTTCATTTTCCAAATTAGAACTCAAAAAATGAAAAACATGTTCATTTGCAATTCTCTATTCTCTATTTTCTACTTTTTATTTTGCTATATATTTTATTAGGCTGTTTTATTAAATAACTTTTATTATACTAAAAAGTACTAATTGTTAGATGTAAATATATAGATAATTTTATAATATGATTACTTATTTTTTTTTTAAATTTGAAAATACATTTTAAATATAAAATCTAAAAAAAAATGAAATTATTTAGTAATATTTCAAAATTATGAAATAAATTTATACATGGAAGGATAATTATTAAGAAGAAAAACTTTGAAAGATAATAGTATAAAACAATTGTTAGCACGTGTAAGTCTAAAGAAATTAGGGGTGTAATCGAGCCGAACCGAATCGAGTTTTAGCTTGTTCAGACTTGGGTCGATATTTTTTTTTCCGAACTCAAGCTTTGAATCGAGCTTGAAAATCATGTTTAAACTCAGCTCGTTTAAACTCGGCTCATTCAAGCTCGAGTCGAGCTCGAGCTCAACTCGAGTTTGGCTCGTTAATAAATTACAATCGAGCTCTCGAGCTCGACTCGTTAATAAATTACAATCGAACTAAGTTCTAACTCGAGTTCGACTCGTTTTGAAACTCGTTTATAATTTATCAAAATACTCAACTTTCTAAATATTTATTTTTAATAAAATAACTATAACAAAAATACTTAAAACAAACATAAAAGCAAAATCATCAAATTAGTGGAAAAAAAAAATCTAATCATAAAATTGAGTATCATATGTATTACAAATATATTAATTAATAAAAAAATATTTTTAAAGATTAGAATATTAGATTATATAATAAGGAAATATTAGATTATTTTAATTAGGAGAATATATATTTTAGTCAAATTGAATTACCAAAAATTTTATAAAAGTATTAAAATATATTTTTTAAGTGCCAATATTATTAAGTTAATAATAATAATAATCAAGCTGTTCACGAGCCTGTTAATCGAGTTTTTTGCGACCCTGTTCACGAACTTATAATCGAGCTATTCACGAGCCTAATCGAGCAGAGCTTAACCTTGCTCAAACTCGACTTGTTTATTCATCGAGTCTTAAAGTAAAGTTCAAGCTTAGCTTGTTTATAAAACGAACTGAACGTGAACGAACTTTTATCGAGCCGAATATCGAGCCGCTCGCGAACGGCTTGGTTCATTTATACTCCTAAAACAAATAATAAATCCTAAAAAAAAAAAAAAAAAAAGAGAATTCAGTGAAAACAAATAGCAAAAATTCAATATAATAATAAAAAATAACGTGATATTGTCGGGTCTTGAAGCCCAATACTCTTGACACCGAAGTTGAAAATATCGTGTTTTCCATTTGCTTTATATACAAGGTTACTAAGGTGAAAATGAGAAACTTCTTAAAATAATTTTGCAGTGTAGTTATAAATTATAAAATTTAAAAAATTCATCTATAATTTTTCATTTAGAAAATTTTTATAACTAAACAATAAATTATATTTTCCACTTTTCTAAGAATTATTTTCTAGAAAATAGGTATAGTTTTCTACAACGTAACAAGACCTAAGTCATTTTTAAAGAAAATGAGTTTTTTTTTTTAAATGGGAAATTATTTTTCAAATTTTGACAATTTCATTATAATGAAAGAAAAATTTAGAAATACAAATTTATTAATTCGCAAATCATCAATCACCTTTACTTACTATCAAAAACCACCGATGATCACTGTCGGCTTTCGACAACCACCAACAATCAACATCGGTTATCGACGATGACTAAATTTATCATTTTTATATATTTTTTCTCATATTTAATAATAAAATTTTAAAAATATAATTTTTTTATAAATTTAAATATGTTTATAATCTTATAAATTAAAATTTTTAATATTATAACCAAATAATAAAAAAATTAGATATTTCAAAAAAAAAATTTCAAAAAAATTTTTTACTTAAAAAATATTTTTCAAATACAATTTGCTCACTCCTTATTTTCCACCTGATTCCAAACAAGAAAAAATCATATCAATATTTTTCTTATCCAAACCAAATCCCATTATTTAGAGGGTTTTTTTTTTTTTTTAGGGTATTACTTAGAGGTATTCTAAATATTGTTATAAATGATGTAATAAATATTAAAATTAGACATTAGTTGATTTTATTAGTAGTTTTTATTTTTTTGAAAAGCTTCTATTAATTGATTTTCTTAATAATTTTAACTCTCTTAAAATAAATTTCTAATTATGCCCCTGGATGAGGAGTCGTTATATGGGTTAAGAAACCCAAATTTGATTTTTTTAATAATAAGAAAAAACTATTCATTTATCATTTAAAAAAATGAAAAAATAAAAATGAAATGGCCCACAATTATTTGATTTACCAAACTGATGGAAGTACATGCAAATAATTTGCATTAATTACATCAGCTGTTCTGTTATGGTGGCAAATGGCTTTTCCTTCCATTAGTTTACGGAGGTGATGCATATTTGTTTGTTGATTTGATTTTTTATTTGGTTAGAGTGTCTGCGTCCATTTTTGGTGTCTTTCATATTTGGCCTTGGTTGTGTTTGCAGTCACTAGGTGTGATCTGTTTGGCTGATATAAGCTTTTGGAGGCCGCTTGGCGTGAAGATCCAAAAATACTTGTCTTTATGGAGAAACCCTTCTTCATTTCTGCTGTGCTCGAACTGTTTATGCTCATCTTAGTCTCCGGTGACTTATTCTTGCAGACAGGTGAAGCTTAAATGACCGGCGAGGCAAAGGGTTCAGGCAGTCAGGATGGAGATTAAGGGTTCCTTTGTAAATTTACTTTTATGGGCTTTCAGCCAGTGTTCAATAATCTCCTGTGTTAAAAAGTTTCTTTTGGGTCTTAAATTCATGTTTTATGCCTTTATTTTTAGGTTTCTTCTTTATTGTACTTTATGCTTGTATTTTCTACGCTTTCTGCCTATATTAATAGCAACTATTTCTTTTTTTGGGGAAAAAAAAATGGCTTTTCCTTCCACAAGGCACTGTTTCTCTGCCAATGCCATTGAATTCCCTCTGGAACGTCTCAGTTACTTTACTCACTACCTCACTGGCAATTTTAATTCCCTTTGTTTCACATGCGTACAGTTCCATGCCCATGTCGCCCAATCATTAAATTTAGAATTTCAAAAACTATCATATTTTTCTGGCAAAAAAAAATCATATTTTATCAATTAATTTTTTTTAACTTTAATTATTTTATATTAATTATATAATTTATAAATTATCAAAGAGTTTATGCTGATGTACTGAAAAAAGTTATATATATATATATATGTACATTAAAACTTTAAAAATATAAGAATAGGGAGATTAATTATCCTTTTTTTTTTTCATAATTTGAATAATCTATATGGTCAAAATTTTGTGTAATTTTATAATATTTTAAATTATCGTTAATAAATTTCTCATTAATTTTTTTTATCATAACAAATTTTAATTAAAAAGTTAAAATCTTAATGTAGAGCAAAATTTAGAGAGACTTAATTAATAAAACACAATAAATTTAAGATAAGAAATTCAAGGGTCTCAAATGATTTTTTGCATTTTCATTATTTTTTCAAATTTTGTTTTATTTTACATAATTATATTTTTTCTCTCCATTTTTAGAGTGAGTTTATTTTATTGCTGGATTGAAGCAGTAGTAGGACTGTCATTTTTTTATACACAATAATAGTGTAATACTACTAAAATTAGAAAAATATTTGCCTACACCAAGTGCATAAGTTTATTTCATACACCAAATCAATGAGTAATGAGATATTTTAGCAAATATGACTATTTTGTCTATTTTTTACACAGTGAAAAAACACCGATATCTTTTTTTCTTCCATGTGTTTTTATCTCATTTGATTAGTGTATACATCAAGTGTAAGCAAAATTTAATCCTAAAATTAACCTTGAAATGTAATGGAAAAAAAAAAAAAGGGGGAGAAATAAAGTACCATGTGGTTTGAGATTTATTTTAAATGAGGGCTAATTTTTTTTGTGACATTTTAGTACATTGTGTTTGTCTCTGTGAAATACTTCAATGTCAATTCACTAATGTCGTTTATTTTTGTTGACCTGTCAAAATTTTCATAATAAAAAATTATTTTTCTGAAACCCATAAGATACTAAAGTGTCATGAAAATAAATTACAAAATAATTTACTGTACTTTCTCAAAAAAAAAATTATTATGAAAAATTTGTCACGTTAGCAAAATAAACAACATTATTGAATTGACATTAAAGTGTTTAATAGAGAATGCAATCAAGATCAAAAGTTGAAAATCAATGTTTGATTTTTGAGTTTTTAATTGTTAATTTAAAGTATTTGAAAAAAGTAAACGTTGGTAATATAAAATTTACTTGTTAATAATATAAAATTATAATTGAAATATTGAATGATAAATTTTGTTAATTATTAGTGTTTGATTCTCCAAATATCAATATATAATCATTAATTGCAATAATTAAACCAAACAATTCTAAAGTTTTATTTGTTTCATAGAAAAATAAGGAAAATACATTTTACACTTTCTAACATTCCAAACATTTGATAAATTGGTCAACAAAAATATTTTTCTAGTTAAAAGAAAAAAGTAAGCGTTATTTATTTTTTACAAATTTACTATAATAAAAAAATATATACATACATATTTATTAATCCATTAATTAATGATATTTATTATTATTATTAGTATATGTTATTATCACAATTTATTATTTTTATATATATATTTTTTTATATTTAACAATAAAATAATATTTTATAACAAACAAACAGAGAATAAATCATTAACCATTTTCTACATACCAAACCAAAAAATCTAAATGATAAAATCTATACTGGCTAAGGAGGTAAGTTAAAGGGAACATTAGTCCAAGTCCAACAAGCGGCCACATATCAGGTATGGTTATTTGGACCCATTTGCTCTTATTCAAATACACATTCATGGACTGGCGAGTGTTGAGCCCCATCAACGTACACAAACTTCCTCGCGGTACCACTAGCGGCCCACCAGCCACCCCCACAATCATAATGTTTATTATTATTATTATTATTAAAATTTGTTTAAATAATGGGCCAATTAGAATCAACTCAATTTTTTTTTAAATAATTTGAAATGAAAATTTAATTGTGATAAATGCATAAATTGATCAAGGGAACTGAATCAAACAAAAATAATAATAATTTGAAGTTAAAAAGTATAAATTTGATTTTTATTGTTTTTATTCAAATTACTGAAAGAAATAAAGAAAAATAAGAAAAGATTTGTAATCATGCCAACAAATCAAATAATAAGAAAATGTTCATACTTGGTATAATTTAGTGATAAATATATAAATAATTTGACAATAAATTTAAATTTACATTTATTCCAAATGCACATCTAAATTAATTATTGTAAAATAAATTTGATTTTTTTGTTAAAATAGTAAATAATTATTTATTCTAAATCAGAAATAGCTCTCAAATGTCATAAAAATGAGAGAGAGAGAGAGAGAGAGAGAGAGACATACATATGTACTTGAGCTCACTGATTACTCTATGATTGTTGTGATAAAAATGGCACTGAGACTGGGTGGTGGTGGTGGAAGATGAGGTTAGCATCGTGCATGGCCACACCCACATAAATACGAATCACAGGAAACCAACTTCAACCACGCGCTTCAAAAACGTGCCAAATACGAGTCACTCAATCACTTCACTAGACCTACGTGGGCTCGGGTACCTGCCCGATCCGTCCAATTTCATCTTAAAATTATAAGGTTGAATAAGGAATATTTCATTTAAATTCGGTCCGATCTGAGTCCGGTTAAAGCCCACTATTTTAGAAGGCTAATTCGGTCATATATTATAAAATTGAGAAATTTACGTCATATGTCCTATTTTTTATATTTTTAACATTTATAACCTCTCAATTTTTTTTTTTATATTTAGACCTTTTTAATTACTTTTTTAACCTTTTTTTGTTTTTATTTTTATTTTTAACCTCTTAGATTTATTTTGTAATAGATCATCAATTTAATAGAATTTGTAATGATTTTGAGTTAATTAAATAAATGTTTTATGATTTTCCTTTTAGAAAATTATTTAATTTTAATG
>CATKHJ010078634.1:0-12119 GCA_949750685.1 Vernicia montana | reverse complement strand
TGTGTTTCTTGTAAGAGCATTCATTGCTCAAAGTGGGTTTAGTGTTAGCCTTTAAACACTTATTAGGTTGTGAGAGTGATCCTTGTAAAACTCTAATTGGGTTTGAGTGTTAGCCTAAGAGAAAACACTTGTGAGGTTTTTAGTGTAAGCCTTTGAAAACACTTGTTAAAATTTGGTGTGAGCTTGAAAACACTAAGTTGGGAGTGAACTTGTCAAAACTCCATAGATAGTGAAATACCCAATTGTTGATTGGGGAGTGGATGTAGGATTGGTTATAATCCGAACCACTATAAATCTTTGTGTCCCTTCTTTTCTTTCCTTCTTACTCAATTAATTTTTTAATTCCTCACCAATTCAACCCCCCTTCTTGGTCCTTATTGGGCAACAAACCTTTTATTTTAGCATTACTCCCCATGATAAACACATGAGGGAGAACAAGCCCCACGTCTATGACTCATGAAACCCTTTCTAGCTAGGATCTGGATAATATAGCCTATCTATGGATATCAGTGTGCACACAGTCTAATGTTTTTCCTCATCAATAGGAGATCTCTGTTATAGGTTTAGCAGGCTTGTAAATAAGAAAATTATGGTTCTTTATTTATCATGGTTATATAACATGTTTCAACATGTTTCTTAAATCAAACATGGCAATTAGTAACATGGTAAGTCATGAACATGATAGCTTAATACATGAATATAGGCCTTTAAGCTTTAAGGATTCAAAAAATATAAATATAGTAGTATATTTTCTACTCACCTTGACAAAAACAACTATCTACTCTTTGGTATACTCCTTTCTCACATCAAGAAATAATGAGGATCATCATCAATAACTTTATCTCCTCGTCCACTCCTAGAGTAATAACCTGAATTTTGGTTTATTTTGAAAATCATATTTTTAAGAGAAAACATAAATTTATTTTTAAATTTGTATTTAAATGTTGATATATGTAGTTAAAGCAAGGGAAATGTTTTTAAGAAAAAAATTAATTCAAAATGTTTATTTGAATTATATTTTTCTTATTAATATTATTATTGTTTGTTGCCCAATGTGCACCAAGAATGGGAGGTTCAATTGGTGGGTAATTAAAAATTCAAAGTGAACAAAGAGTAAGGGGAAGAAGAGAAAAAATAAAAAGATTTATAGTGGTTCGGATTATAACCAATCATATATCCACTCCCCAACCTCAATTGGGTATTTTCACTATCTATGTAGTTTTACCAAGTTCACTCCCAACTTAGTGTTTTGGCTCACACCAAACCTTACAAGTGTTTTCTTAAGGCTCACACTCAAACCTTATAAGTATTTTCCCAAGGCTCACACTCAAACCTTACAAGTATTTTAATAAGGCTACACTCAAACCTTACAAGTGTTTTGACAAGACTCACACTCAAACCTAATAAGACTTTTCCTAAAGGGTCACTCTCAACCTAATAAGTGTTATGTGGCTAACACCCAACCCTTGAGCAATAAAAGTTCTTACAACAAACGCAAAGTGTGTTGAATGAAGTTTAAGGCTTAAGAAATCAAATTACAAGAGTTTGGCCATTTAGAGAAATTGTTGGTTGTTATTGAAGGCCTTTGGAGGGAGTATTTATAGCCTCCTAACATCAAAGAGCCGTTACAAATGGGGCATGGCCAAATCTCTCCCTGACAGTTAGAAAATCTGCATTAAATGCATTGTTAGAGTTGAATCGCGGTCGTGATGTCCATTTAGCGATTGTTACTGTTGAGTTGCAGGCATGATCTTCATATGTCTCAACGACTAATGACATGTGGCTGAATTTCATTGCTTTGTTCAATATGACCGTTGGAGCATTTCTGTGTAATATGAATATCACGGTCGTAATAGATTTGTTGCGGTCACTATATATCTTTCACGTTCGGTATTGCAGTCACGATTGTGACCGCGAACCACTCTGGACCTCAAGCAATTTCAGGCTTCTTTGGCTTGAATTAAGTAGCGGTCGCGACTAGTTGTGTTGCTGTCGCGATTAACCTGTTGCGCTCGCTATTAAGGTGTTGTAGGCTTAACTTATGGGTTTAGCAGAATACTTAGAGAATTTTCTAAGTTCTTGATTCTCAAGCTTTCCTAAGGCATTATATCTGTCAAAATACACTTAGATAAAATACTAGTACCATTCAATTTGATTGTCAAGATCAAAATCGAGATTGACTAAATTGGACACCTAATTTAGGTTAACAATCTTCCCTTTTTTTATTGTGATAAACAAATTGAATTTTAAATAAAAAATAAGTGCAATTACTAGACATATACTCCCCCTAATCAATGCTTCCTAAAATCAAATGAATTCATGAAAATTTTAAAAGATATGTTCTCTTTGCTTTGTCACAAATTCAATTTTTTACATTTTCTCCTCCTTTGTCAAGTTCAAAAAGAGGGGTTTAGGAGAGTGAGGAAACCATGGATTGAAGGTGAGAGAATATAAGTAACAAGTAAATAATTAAAAAAATGAAATAAACTATTTTAAAGCGAAGATCTCTTATCAAGCATACCAAGCTCCCTTTGTAGTGACTATAAGACACCTATAAAAAAAATTTATCTTTGTTTTGGTACCCAAGTGTATTTGGGTCCTTGAGAGTTAGTCATGGAAGGATCTTCAAGTTTTAGATGGGCCTTCCTTATATAACAAAATACATTTATATGCCCATTTTTCATACAATAATGGCACTTAAGTTTTGACTTGATAGTCTTTTTGGACTTTGCCATTTTGTTATGAAATTGTGGCCTTTTTAGTACATTTTCATTATGCATACAAGAGTATGTTTGATGTTGTGATTTTGTGTGCTTTTGAGCATGCTTCTTATACATCAATACATGGTTAGCTCTTTGAGGCTTAACTCTTGAGTTATGTAAACTTTTCACAATCCTCTTAGGATTGGAGGGTTTAGTGTGTGCTTTGACTCCTTTGTTAATTACCTCAATGCTAGAGGTTTGAGGAGTAAAGGCTTTGATGAATAAAGGAGGGGAGGATGTGGAAGATGATGTACTATCAAAATCAAGGCCATGTTTCACAAATGGTGATCTTTGAGATACAATTGTGTATTTAAAGCTTCATTTCCTTTGTGAAATTTAGAGATGGAGGATCTTAATTCTTCAACCTCTAATTTTAAAGAATTATTTTCTTTACATTATGATTCAAATGAGGAGTTTTTTGTAGAAACTTTATCCAATGAATTTTTGAGGTTAACATTGGATGTTTTCAAACTCAAAACAAGTTTTCCAAGTCCTTTGAACTCCTCCTTAAGTTTTGAATATTTTTTCTTTGTAAAATTTCATTTTAGAAAAATAATTTTCACATTTTAAAACCATAGCTTCTATAAGCTCATCATCATCCACATCATGCATATCATTATCACAATTATCATCATCACATGAGTGGGAAGTATAACATACCTCATATGTAGATTCCTCCAAAGCCATGAAGCAAAGATTGGCAAAGTCATCATCTTCTTCATCACTTGAGGAGCCATCATCCCAAGTATACTTGAAACCCTTTTTCTTTTCCTTGTCCCATTTCTTTTTCTTCTTCTTGTTATTGGGACAATATGGTTTTATGTTGCCTTGCTTTCCACAATCGTAGCAAGTCACTTCATTCTTCTTCTCCTTGTTAGAATTAGAGTTGTAAGAAGACTTCTTAAATGGTCTATTATCTCTCTTTTTGATGATCTCCTTTATTCTCCTTGTTATTATTGTCAACTCTTCATCATCATCAATGCTCTCATCGGAGTCACTAAATTGACTGTCACTATCATCTTCTTTTTATGTGAGCATTTGAAAGCAAGTGTCTTCTTCTTCTCACCTAAGACCTCTTCCTTTTCCAAGGTCATCTCATAAGTAAGAAGTTTACTAATGAGAACATCCGTATGTAGCTTGTCAAGATCATAAGCTTCTTTAATTGAGGATACCTTAGATTTAAAGTTCTTCTTTGGAAGGGTTCTACGAATTTTGTTGTTGATATCTTCTAAAGAATAACTTTTCCCAAATTTCTTCAAGCTTGTGACAATTCCAAGGAACCAGTTGGTCATGTCGGTCACATTCTCATTTGGCTTGATCTTGAAGAACTCATACTTATGAATAAACATTTGAATCTTCCTTGACTTCACTTATTTGGAGCCTTTATGATAATTCTCCAATGTCATTCAAATGCTATAAGCACTTGAACATTGTTGAACTCTTCCACATTCTTATCTAGACAAGACACTAAAAAGAATAGTCATAGCTCTTTTATTCTTCCCATTTGCCTTTCTTTGAGCTTTAACCCACTCTTTCCTAGGAATCATCTCTTCTTCACCTTCAATAGTCCTTGATGGAGGTTTCCATTCTTCAAGTACACTATCCCATACATCTATGAGATCACTATCAAGATAAACCTCCATTCTATTCTTCCAATAAGCATAATCAGCACCATCAAAGTAGGGCTTGAGATGATTTGCTCCTTCATTGGCCATTTTGATCTTTTCTCACGCGTTGAAACTTGTAAAAATGAGACCAATGCTCTGATACCACTTGTTGCCCAATGTGCACCAAGAAGGAGGGGGGAGTTGAATTGGTGGGTAATTAAAAATTCAAAGTGAACAAAGATTAAGGGGAAGAAGAGAAAGAACACAAAGATTTATAGTGGTTCGGATTATAACCAATCCTACATCCATTCCCCAACCTCAATTGGGTATTTTCACTATCTATGGAGTTTTATCAAGTTTACTCCCAACTTAGTGTTTTGGCTCACACAAACCTTACAAGTGTTTTCCCAAGGCTCACACTCAAACCTTACAAGTGTTTTCCTAAGACTCACACTCAAATCTTATAAGTGTTTTAACAACGCTCACACTCAAACCTTACAAGTGTTTTGACAAGGCTCACACTCAAACCTAACAAGAGTTTTCCTAAAGGCTTACTCTTAACCTAACAAGTATTTTGTGGCTAACACCTAACTCTTGAGCAATAAAAGCTCTTACAAAAAAAAAAAAAAGTGTGTTGAATAAAGTTTAAGGCTTAAGAAATCAAATTTACAAGTGTTTGGCCACTTAGAGAAGTTGTTGGTTGTTATTGAAGGCCTTTGGAGGGAGTATTTATAGCCTTCCAACACCAAAAAGCCGTTACAAATGGGGCATGACCAAATCTCTCCCTCACAGTTAGAAAATCTGCATTAAATGCATTGTCAGAGTTGAATCGCAGTCGCGAAGCCTTATTCGCGGTCGCAATGTCCATTTAGCTGTCACAACTGCTGAGTTGTGGGCACGATCTTTATATGTCTCAACGAACAATGACACATATTTGAATTTCATTGCTTTGTTTAATATGACTGTTGGAGCATTTCTGTGTAATATGAATATCGCGGTTGTGATAGATTTGTTGCAGTTACTATATCTCTTTCGCGTTTAGTGTTGCAGTCGCGACTGTGACTATGAACCTCTCTAGACCTCAAGAAAAATTAGGCTTTTTTGGCTTGAATTAAGTAGTGGTTGCGACTGGTTGTGTTGCGATTGCGACTAACCGGTTGAAGGCGCTATTGAGGTGTTGCGGGCGCAACTTATGGGTTCTACAGAATACTTAGAGAATTTTCTAAGTTCTTGATTCTCAAGCTTTCCTAAGGCATTATATCTATCAAAATACACTTAGATAAAACATTAGTACCATTCAATTTGATTGTCAAGATCAAAATCGAGATTGACTAAATTGGACACCCAATTTAGGTCAACATTGTTGTTATCATTATTTTAAAAGAAAAATATTTTATTATTTATTAAGTGTATATATATATATATATAACTGTTGGTGATTGGTCCATAAGGGACCAATCAATTTGAATGTTTTTGGCTGGCTGAAGAGAAAGAAAAAGGAAAGCAAGAGATAGAGAGAAAGAGAGATCACCAGGACAGAAAGTGAGCTACTGCAGCTCAGACGACCATTGTCTGGTGATCGACCAACGACATGCGCAGAACTAGCGAGAAGTCTAGCTGCTGACTAATCGTCGGCTAGAGTTTCGCCGCCTGACGTGAGCTCACGCGCTGTCTGATTGGTCCGCCGGCCATATTTTTTGACGACTATTCTAGCCAGCTCCGATCTCCTTTTCTGACAAGGTTTGTGCCGTTAAGCTCCTCATTCTTCAGGCTTTCATTTGGCACCCAATTTACCTAAAATGGTTGAGTTTCATTTTTGACTGAAATTCGATGAAGACCGAGGCTACCGGCTTAGATCTCCAATGATCTCCGGCAAGTGAGCAAAAGTGATCAATATTCTTGGATTCCTCATTTCAAGACGAATCCTTGGACACCTCCAAAGATTATTTTTCGGCGACCCTCCCGTGAGTATCGTTCGACAATTCATAATTTATTTCAGGTGTTTAATTTGGTTAATCTATATGATTAAATTAGTATTGAGTTAGAATCGTTAGCAATGTTTAAAAATTAAGAATTCATGAATTTAATTAAGGAATTAAATTATATTATTAAGGTTCCTAGAATCGTAGTTGATTCTTATTACATATTTCATATATAGGCTTAGGTGTGTCGAGGATTAGACGAACTACATACTATTGAGGTGATTGAAATTGATTGAAATAATATAGCGTTTGAGGTAAGTTATGAAGTGCATGTTTGTATTTATTTTCGTTCTATTATTCATTGTATATTGTATTTTGTTCATGAAGTCTTTTGGACTAAAGCCTATTGTAAATGTAAATTGACCCTTATTATTGCCAAAGTCATTTGGGCTGAGGCTCCATTGATTGTTAAATGATGAAGCCATTTGTTTACCGAGGCTATTTGGGCTAAAGAACCATTTGTATGTTCTTGACGAGGCCACTTGGGCCTAAGACCTACTTCATATGTTAATGATCTCATTGAAGCCATTTAGGCTAACCTATTGATGTTTATGATTTGATTCATTTGGAACCATGACCAAGCCTAAGCCTAAAGTGTAATAGAACTCCTATCTAATGAGGAAAAAGCCATTAGACCTTGTGCACTTGGTGATGCCTTACCTAGGGAGGGCAATACTTTAGGCGTGTATTTAAAGAATGCACGTTAAATAAATCCTTACCTAGAGAGGGCAGTACTCTAGGTGTGTATTTACGAAATGCACGTAAATTTTGATATGTTACTACCGTGGGGATGATGGTCCAGTCCCACCCACGAGATGATTGATGTATGAGTAATTGACAGCTATGATGTTATGTTTTGTTAGGACCTTCTATGCTTTGGTGCCTTTCATTCATGACACATATGTGTAATATTTATTGAACCCTTAATGAATTAAATTGTTTTTGTACTTGAGACCTTATAAACCATTGATCAATATATAAATATGGCCCATTGTTCATTGATCCATTAATTCAATGCAAACCTCCTCATTCATATACATTTCATAAACTTACTGAGTTTATGGCTCATGACATCTTCCATGAATTTTAGGTGATAGATTGAAGAGTATAGCATATAGAAGTTGAGGTGCATAGTAGGACTTCTTAATATTTCCTTCTTCATCAAGAAGCACAATGTAAATGTTTATGCTTTATGAATATATGTAAATGTTTATATCTTTAGATGCTCCGTAGTCATTGGAAGTGATAGTTGTATTTATGTTATATGTTTATATGTTATTAAGGCATTATCGGACTTTCCCTTGTATCTGGAAATGATAGTACGATGTATATGATGCACATGTAATTCAATTTCTGATCTTAGGCATGATGTGGCATGTATGTGACATTATTGATAATTATATTTAAGGATAATTCTACGAGTTGATCGGTGGCCTTAAGCCTATCCATACCCTAGGACCGTCGCGACTCTTAGAGTCGGGTCGTGACAAAGGTTATATCAGAGCAAAATTTATAGAAAGCTTAAGTTAAGCTCAGTGTAAGGGTATAGATGCTAAGTTAGACATAGAAGTGTCTATAAGATATGATAAGTTGTCTAAGCTAAAAGTGTGCTAGACTAAGTAAACTGCAGAGCATAGGATTTCTTATTCGTTAATGTTTTATTTTCTCTTAAGTATAGACCAGCGTGTCCTTATATGTGATATTATCTTTCTTCATTCTTTATAGTATTGTGATGCTTCCTCGACGAGGACATGGATGAGGATGACCTAAAAGAGTTATTTTATCCAAAGAGGATTATGATGGTCAAGCAAGGAATGATATGTCTGTTGTATATCAGAGGTTAGACCAACTCTAAAGGAATAATGAATTGTTGACTGAGTTAGTAATTCAACAGAGGTAACAAATTGCATCACAAGCAGAGGAAGTTACTTTTGAGAAATTCTTGAAACTGAAGCCTTTGGAGTATAAAGGTGAAGAGGATACTACAGAGTTTCTTGAGGAAACAGAGAATAAGGTGGAAATTTTGAGAATCCTGGATAGGAAAGCAATAGAGTTTACTAGCTATTTGATGAGAAGAGATGCAAGGGACTGGTTCAAGTGAAGTGTAACTAGATTGCTTCTGGGTGATGATGAGGTTACATAGGAACAGTTTAAAGAAATGGTAATTGATGAGTTTCTTCCTGAAAGTTTAAGGGAAGCACGGGCTAGAGAATTTGAAGAGTTGGTATGATAGTATTTGAGTATGCGAAGAGGTTTAGTTGGTTGAGTAAGTTTACACCAGCCCTTGTGCTTGACGAAGTAGCTCAGATCCGGCGCTTCCTAAGAGGATTGAGGGCATCCTTGTATAAAGTATTGGTAGCTCATAAATTTGATTCTTTTTCTAAGGCTGTGGATAAGGAAAGGATGATTGAGAATAAAGTGATGGATGATAAGACAGTAAAAGAAAAAAAAAAGAAATCTATTGGAATTCCATCTAGACTAAGTGGAGATGACAATAGAGTACAGAGATAGATTGATCTTTTAGAGCAGATAAAGAGATCTCAAGTGAGACCAGATTCTTCCAAAGCCATTCCTCAAATGAGCATTAGTACAACTATATTAGTATATCCGAGGACTTTGATTCCTCAATGTTCTACTTGTGGGAAGACACATATCGAAGATGTTACTTAGAGACTAGTGTTTGTTATGGTCGTGGACAAATATGTCATTTTGTAAGGAATTACCCACAAGCATCAATTAAGAGATATTAAAGTTCCTAATCTAAGGCCATATAGAAGAAGATGAGATAGTGAGTTAGTAGGAATAAGGAATGTTATTAATAAGGACGAAGAGGACTATGGTAGATGAAGATGTTACCTCAGTGTATAAGTAAATAAGTTGATGAGATGAGCCGAGTAACGAAGATGAAGACAGTGTAAGGAAGTGAAGGAATTTAGTGACGAAGTGAATAGCTTCGACTTGACAGTGAGACAACGAAGTGAAGTGGGACAACAAAGTGAATAAGATTATGAGGCAAAGAGAACTTTGTTTGTAGGAATGAAGAAAAACTAAGGGATTCAATATAATGAGGACGAAGAGCGAGCTACGGAGTTCAAAAACAAAGATGAGTTGGTATTAAGGAAAGCAAACAGAGGAGTACGGTATGACAAGGATGAAGACAAAATAGGTACAACAGAGTGGGATTAAGTGTTTTTTATGAAATTTGAGGACGATGAGGAACATTTGGAGTATAGCATGAGGCTGATGAGGAACATCTAGAGGAACAACTGGTATTTCTAGGTTAGCAGGCATAGGGGCAGGAAGAACATGTTATTATTGCATATGTTAGGTTATAAATTTCACCAATATTTCATAATTCCATTGAAGCTGGGCTAGAGTTTGTGTCATATTAGCCTCATTTGCTGGGGGTACAGGTGGAGGAATCTCATTCTCTCTTACCACTTTAGCTGAGTGTTCATCGGGTAAAACATTTCATCTCGGACATCTTCGTCCTCTAACGCGTCCACGTCGAGGAGGCATTCCAATAAAAATTTAAAGGAGAACAATTGGTTAAATTATAAAACATCTGTCGCGACTAGATTTTTAGCCCTGAGTGGATGGGTTCTGCACTACTTTTTAATAGAACATTGAGAGATAAACGCCAAGGGAGGGGTCCAAGACGGAGAAATGAGTCACCACCTAGTTTTTAAAAACTAGGAAAATGGTAACTAGGATCCCTAACTTATTACCTAATCACCTATATCAGAGATTCTGAGTAAGAAATTTAGGTACGATCCTAGGAAAGTGTTAGGTGCCCAGGTCACCCAGCTGTGAAGCTAGCTTCCACTGATTGGTCCTGTTAATGCATGTTTTCATCAGGTTATTTGGACTATTATAACATGACAATTTATTGCACACCATCTTTCAATCCATTATATATGGTGCATTATTTAACGCATCAACATGCTTCGAATAATGCTTAGCAATATTAGTGCTTTAGATTTACCAAGTTGTCATGCTTTGGCAAAAACTGTGGGTTTCTATCATGCCACATGCCACCCTAGTTCATTTGATCCTAAACATGCTTTAGGTTTCTACCAATTTTATTCAATAATATCATGCCTGCACAGAATATGTTTGAAAATCAAAGGCATAAACAATAGCAACCTAAACATACATACTAATTAATTAATCAAATTATTTACCTAAGTTCAACACATAATTCTATGTTAATCGAGGTTCATTTTAAATTCAATTACATGCATAAATCCTTTAATACCGAGTTGCACATTGGTGATCAAACATTTAAATCCTAAGTCTAAAGCATTAAATTGGGGTCAAGGGAAGGGGGATCCTACAAAAAGTGAAGTATATTTAAGATTACAACTCTTTAATTTACCAAGATAAAAATTAAATAATCTAATTAAATTAAATCAGTAGCTTCTAGACTGAAATTTAGATTGAATATGACTGAACTAGGCTTTGATGTCCACATAAGATTTATATTTCTGTCTCTTACCTTCCCAACGCATTTTGAATCACCTCATTGTGATATTTGTATCTTGAGTTATGATCAAAATACCGAAGGGTGTCTGAGTTGTCTGGGGTTATGTGCCCCTTATTGGGTGCGTGCCTAGGGCATGCACCCCTTAGGCATGCACCCCTTACGTTATACGCCCCTTGCTGGGTTTCCAACCCTTCTTTCATCATTTCTTTGATCTTTCATCTGATCTCCATTTTCCCTTTGATTTTCTTTGATTTGGCACTCCGAGGCGACTTCTAAGGGTTAGAAAACACAAAGAACAAACTCCAAAACAACAAATTATGATTTAAAATCAAATCAAAAGAAAGCATGAAGAACAAACAAGAACATGAAATTAGGGTGTCTAAGACCCGATCTTGATCCCTCTCCATTTATGTAAGTCACAATTGATCTAACAAATCTAAAGAATCTACAAATGCATCTCATGCCAAAGGAACACATTATCATGAAAGATCAAATGAACAATACATATATATAGATATATAATTTAAGCAAGCATGCAATACAACTAATAGAATTAAATGAACTCTATGTACAATTGAAAGTTGTGATAGAGAAGATCAAGAACTAGTCTTAAGCCTTTATGCCATCATAAACATAGCAATTATCATCAAATGAAATAAAAATTACAGAATTAAAACAAACAGAAAATATGAACATATGAACAATCTAACAAAATCAATTGTGACTTATAGAAGCTAGAGTAAACTTTCTCTAATATACATTAGGCCATTTGAGATATTGGATAGAGTTGGTAATATTTCTTATAAACTAGCTCTTCCACCACAATTAGCCCATGTACATCTAATTTTCCATGTGTCTATGTTGAGAAATGTCACGACCCGACCCGACTAACTTACGAGCCGCGACGGTCCTAGGGCATGGGTAGGCGTAAGGCCACCAAAAACCCATAGAACACGATACTAATCTATAACCAATCATGCATATACGATTCCCAGATCAGAACCCCAAACATAATACTATAACAATCCATATCATTCATCAAAGGAATTCCATTAACCATAAAGTAAAATGCCATATATTACATCCCCAAATTGAATACATAATTCAATCATCATATACATTATCACAATAACCATGGAACTCTAGACTTTGACTCTTGGAGATACATATTCATTGTGACATAATCAAATGACAAAATGAAAATATGGACAGAGTAACCCCCAAGCGAGAAGGTGAAGCTTGAGTTTTACCTCGTCTCAACCTCTATAGCACCTGAAAAAAA
>CATKHJ010078633.1:0-16473 GCA_949750685.1 Vernicia montana | reverse complement strand
AATGAATGCTCTTACAACAAACACACAAAGTGTTTAGAGAAAATTGAAAGCTTTGAGAAATAAATTTGCAAGAGTTTGGTTGTTGGATAATTAATTGGTGTCTTCAACTCATTTTGATGGGGTATTTATAGTGATCACCTATCAAAAGAGCTGTTACAAATAAATCATAACCAAATCTGCTTGCTACAGTAACAAATCCTGCATTTAATGCTGGTCAGAGTGCAATTACGCTCGCAATGCCAATATTGCACTCGCTATTGCTTAATCACGGTCGCTATGACAAAATTGCGGTCACGATCTTCAAATGGTCCCAACGGTTACTGCCACATGGCATAATCCCGTTCGCTGCAGATGTTACCGTTGTACTTGAATTCCAGTCTTATGAATGTTGCGGTCGCAACATACACATCTCGGTCGCAATATGCATATCGCGCTCAGTGTTGCGCTCGCGAGAGTGACCGTGAACGCTACTGGATGAATTGATCATTTTGGCTCATGGCTTGGTAGCGCTCGCGATAGGTCAGTTGCGGGCGCGACTTATATGTTGCGGGCGCAATATGATGGTTGCGGACGCAATTTACAGGTCAGGCAGGCTACTTTGAAAATTCTCTAAGTTCTTCATTCTCAAGCACTAATAAGTCATTTTATCTGAAAAAATACACTAAGTTGAAATGTTAGATCAATTCAACTTGATTGCCAAGATCAAAATTGAGATTGACTTAGTTGGATTACACCACTAAGGTCAACAGAAAACTTTACCCAATGATGAAGTCCCCTCATTTAAAATCTCAGCCTGGGGTGGTGAAGGTGTAAGTTCGGTTTAGGGCAAGTCTCCCTCGCTTCGTCCACATCAGTCTCCGGTCTTGGGGCAACTCCGGTTTCAATATTACTAGGGACCTCGTCCATCGCAGGATCCCTTACAGTCTCCACATCTTCCTCTCCTTCCCTAACAATTACCGAGCTAGGCATCATATCATTTACCCCAGCTTGGAAGAGTAAATCAGGGTCGGAGATGGGAAGTGTGAAGGAAGGAACGTAGTTATCAGCTTGCTCCATTTGGTCCATAAAGTCATCTAGGGAGACACTTTGAGGAGGTAGGACAGCAGAAGTAGCCCGTTTAGAAACCTGGATCGCTGAAAGAAATAAACAGAAAATCAGCACGAAGTAAAAAGATAAAGCACAAACAAAAAAAATAGATAGAAACATGAAAAACCTGCCAGATTGAAGAGATCGTCACAACAGAATGTTTGAGGAGACTCATTACAGACAAAAAACATACCTAGATCAGGTTCTGGGTCATCAGTGATAGAGGGCTGGCCAACAAGAGCAATCTCTAATCATATGACCTCGTCAACGATTTG
This sequence comes from Vernicia montana, assembly GCA_949750685.1. NCBI lineage: Eukaryota > Viridiplantae > Streptophyta > Magnoliopsida > Malpighiales > Euphorbiaceae > Vernicia > Vernicia montana. The sequence continues at coordinate 15,112 of CATKHJ010078633.1, read as the reverse complement.
ACGAGGTGGAACTTTTTTGCGGATTCATTCAACTATAACATAAAAAATGTCACTATTATAAAGTCGATCTCTGAAGGGGTCAGAAGTAGTCTTCTCAGAAGAAGAAGAAGAATCACCTATTGATTTACGGATGAGCTCAAAGACAGGAAGCCCATCCTCGCCATCACTGGAGATAGCAATAGAAGGATCTTGAGGTGGTACAATTGTAAGGGCTAGAGTAATCACAGTGGGGGGGGCCACCTCGCCTGCTGCCCTCGAAGTTAAAGAAGTCTCAATCACTAACTTCGCAATTGGAGCAGCTGTGACAATGGTCTTAGTTTGAGAAGAGCTGCCAGGGGCTACTTTTACCAGTCTTCTCCTCTTTTTAGTGATAGGCTTGATCGGAGAAGAAGAGGCTTTTCGTTTCTCCCCAGTTGATGACTCATCGCCCCAATCAGAAGCATTGGCAGCTCAAAGCTCACTAGTTCGCTCCACCAAAATGGGGAGGAAAGCGGCCTCATTATATGGTGAAAGGGTGAGGCCCCTTGCCAGATCGTGGATTTTCTTATATGTATTGTCTTTATTAGTGAGCCAAACTACAAGAACAAAAAAAAATTAATAAAAAGTAAACTCGAGGAGAAAAAGACGAAGTCAGGGAAAGGTGAAAACTCACCTCTAATGTCCTTAATGACGAGATGCATATTCTTACCTCGTGTATCCTTGATACGAGAAGCAAAGTCAAGCTTCCCCATATCATAGGAACAGTTGTCCTTGATAAGGGTCTCCATCACCATAATTTCTTCAAGCAGAAGACTCATAGGGATATCAGGTAGACCATAAATAGCCGGAACTTGGAGAGTGCCTCGAAATCCGAAGCCCTCACCGCCTTAGAACTGTTCCTTAATTATCACTGTGGCAAATTTTGTCAGCCAATTATTCACCTTATTAGGCTTATTCACGAACAGGTTGCGCCCAGACTTCGAGCCAGTGCACCATACCCTCCTATCGCCAGAGCGAATGAACTTGAAGAAGCATTGAAACATCCTCACAGTAGGACGAAGGCCTAAAGCAAGCTTTACATATCACTTTGAACTGATGCAGATCTTGAATCGAGTTCGGTGATAGCATCATTGGGTTGATACAGAAATAATTGAAGCATTCCATTAAAAAGGGAGACGGTGGAAACCTCAAACCAGCCTCAATCTGGTGATAGAAGAAGATGATATGGTCGTTGCTTTTGAACATCTCAGTAGTCCCAAGAATGTTGGGATAAGCGAAAATTCTGTCAGAAGATCTAGGAAAATCAACTGCAAATCTCTCATGATCCTCTAAATTCTCTATGAACCCACTTAAATCTGAATTCTTCATAGTAGAGACAACGTACCCCAAGCATTTTCCAAGTCAATCTTAATACTTTGGTAAGAATTTTCATCTTTCTTAGGAGCCATTGCAATATAAGAAAGAAGGGAAGACGGGAGAGAATTAAAAAGGCAAAAGAAGAAGAAGAGTTCTGGAAAAGTTTGAGAATGCAAGAAGTTTCAAAAAAAAAATGAATAAAGAAAGGATTTTAAAAAGGAGGCAAAACCCTAGAAAAATGCGCTAATTAATCATTTCAAAAATGAAATAGGCGGCAGAGATAGAACATGACCTTGGGACTTCAGGGCCAAGATTGCGCCACGTGTCTAAAAAGTGCTTTAGCATTAAATGACTGAATTTTGGACAGGCGTGAAAAGATATGCTGTAGACTTTTGAGATTCTAAACAAAGATCAGGGCCTCGATACGAAGTGAACAACGCACTAATATAAAAGAGAAACCATATCATTTAGATATAAAATAAAGAACCAAATTGTTTCAACCGAAGTGCATGAAAATCTTGACTTCGCTGAAACAGGGGGGCCACTGATAAGGGACAAAATATACCGAACTGGGTTATGAAATAAAGATGGGTCCAGCCCAATCCAATATACTTAAAAGCCCAAAAAAGGTAAAAATCAGGCCAATATAGAACGGAATTCGTTTCCGTGTAGGAAGCTAAAACCATGCTAATTGTCATTCCAAATCCGAACCGGTCAAGGAAATCTATATTCAATTCATATAAGGACTTATACCCTATAAATACCTCAAGAAATCAAACATCTCAAGTACATTCACTTATACACAGACAGTGCAATACATTGTCCTTAATCTTCCCAATTGAATAAATCATCTAACTTGATCGTCAGAGTGACATTGCTAGGCACCCCACCTAGCCCACTTGACTCTTGTTTCTTCTTACAAGTCGCACCAGCTTACAATCAAGTTCAAGTAAGATGAAACTATTCCACTTCGGTCGGATTAGCTTCATCAGAGCTGAATGAGTTGAATTTCATATGGCTAATTCTGGTTTTTGAGATTATTACATTTCTCTTTAGATTCTTCAAGAAACAAATGTGTTTACTTGGCTAATTCTGGTTAATTTAGTGCATAGGATTTTTGAGTTTCGATCCACGCACACAAAATTGTTACTTTTTTATTTTTTTAAAAGACTATAATTAGTTTAATAGATAAATTTATCTTAAATTTTTTATATTTTTATAATTATACTATATTTTTTTTTTGTCAATTTTATTCTAATTTAAAATTTTAATTACAATTATACCTTAAATAATAATGGTAAGAAAATATCTATTAATTAAAATGTTAAAATACTAAATTGATCTTTAAAATTATTATATCATATTGTCAATTTAAAATTTAAATTTTTTGTTTATTTTTATTATTTGATGTGGAAACTAAACCATCATACTAGTCATAAAATTATAATTAGCAAAAAAAAAAAAAAAAAGTCCATGGCTAATATAATTATAGTATATTTGATTTTTGTGACTATTTTAATTTTTAGTATGCATAATGTACTTTTAATTAAATTATTGATGGAAATTAGTTTGAATAATAATTAAAACAAAATATGGTATGGAAATTATCATGAACCAACAATAAATTAAAATAAAAAGGTAAAAATATACTTGATTTTGGAAATTAGACTAAAAATCTATACACTCCATTCTACAATATCTGTGTTTAATTAGGTCTTGACACATGAATTAAAAAAAATTATTAAATTACTTCAATTTTAAAATTAAAAGACTAAAATACTTTTTATTTTTATTTTTTGATGTACTCAACTTAGGAATACTATTGTCATTAATAGAGTATTAGGATTTAGGAACTATTAAAAACTGTTTTGAACTTATTAAAACAATTTAAAAAATTTATAGAAAAATTGAAAAAGCAATCAATACAAATGGTTTATGAAAAAATAAAGAAAGGATAAAATTTTAAAAAAAATAATAATAAATATCTCATTGAAATGAAAACATAATTTTTTTTTCCTAGTAAAATAATTAAATTTTATCGTTTAAGTTTTAATTATTTGATTATAATAAATAGTGTACATTCTTAATAATATCCTTATATCATTTCTTTTAATGAAAAGCTTAATTTTTGTGTATGAAACTAATACATGCCATTGACCTATAAATTTCTTTTTTGCCAAATACCATTGACCTATAAAGATATATAGAATCAAGTATATATATATATTCATGCTTCTTAAGACTAATAATTTATATCATTAGAAATTTAATTATATTAACTCAGCAATGTAATTTGTGTATCAATAATAATAAGCACGCATTTGATGATTTTATTAAATTATAATTTAATTGTATATTATTTCTTTTAAGAAAATAACAACTAATTCAATATAATTAAAATGTCAAACTTAAATGCTTTAACAAATATTTTTAAAAAATGGTGACCTTCTATTATTTATTTACGCCAAACAAATCTTCATGGTATAATGACTAAAAGGAAAATTTTATAATGTTGTCTATTCATCATAACTTAGAATGTTGTCTATTCATCATAACTTAGAATGGAAGTTAACTATATATAATCAAGATTATGATTATATATATTTAACTTCCATTATGATTATATATATTTAACTTCCATTCTAAGTTATGATGAATAGACAACATTATAAAATTTTCCTTTTAGTCATTTTCATAAAAAATTTCCGAATCCTTGGAAGTTGTTTTTTTTTTTTTTTTTTTTTTTTTTGATGTTTTTAATATTTTTTTTCACTTTTAAAAGGGTTAACAAAATTTTTGTTTCAAAAAAAAGTTCAACAATATGAATTCAGAGAATTTTTATAATTAAAGGTTTTTTTTTTAAAGAATTTTTATAATTAAAGATTAAGTAATAACTTGTTAAACTTACTATAGCAAGTCATCTTAATTAATATTTATTCTAATATACATAATCATTTAATGTTTGCACAAATTCTTATAGTGGTTATTTATGGAATCATAACTATTGAAAACTCTTTTATATATATATATACTCCCTCCATTTCACAATAGATGACGCTTTTGAGATTTTTTTTTTTTTTTTACAATAGATGACGTTTTAGAAAATCAATAGTGTATTTAATTACTTTTTTCCATTTTTACTCTTTTAATTTAATTAATGCATGATAAGGTTTAGAGTTTAGAGAAATATTTAATAAGAGCAATTTAGTATTTTCATTTACTAATTAAAGAGAGTTAATTAGTTTCTTAATACTTGTGCATACCTTTAAAACGTCATCTATTATGAAACGGAGAGAGTATATGAAAGAGTTTTTAATGATTACTGACCATCATAAAAATTAGTGCAAATATTGAATAATTATATATATTGAGATAAGTATTAATTATAGATGACTTGCTATAATAAGTTAATAGGTTGTCATATAATAAGTTATCTTTTTCTTTAAATAATAATAAATAATCTACCAAAAGATTTTGGAATAGAGTGCTGAATAGAGGTATCTCCCAAAATTTTTTTGCTGGTTTGGATTATAAATAAATAATGAAAAGATGGATTTGGTTTTACCAAAAATACCAACCCATTATGTCATGAATCTTTCCACGTGAAGTTGGTTTTACACTCATTAGCAACAATGCTCTTCTTAAATTGAATAACATGTCTTAAATGGAATTTCATGAAAGAGTATGCATCTCTTCGTTATATTTGTAGATTTGGATCAGTCACTCAAAAAAATTAAAATAAAATTCCATTAATTCATAATTTTACCAATAGTTCTTAAAAAAAAAAAAAAAAAAAAACATAACTTGAAATTAAAGGGAAATATGATAAAGTACTAAAATTAGAGCAAACTTGTCAAAGCTTAATTATCTCGTTGTCCTTCATATAACTCCTTGATACATTTCTCCAGAATATCCATAGCAATGTGGACATTGAAAATCTCAGCCATGCGTATTTGTCAAGAACAAGCTTTATTATGACATACTTTTTAAATTTCATGAAAACGGGACCGATATTTTCTTGTGCATAATCAGTGACAAGTTGCGAATTAAAAGTAAAAGGGATTTCAGGGGTAAATTGCATTCAAAGTCATTAAATTTTGCACTGTTTTCTAATTTGATCACTAACCTTCAATTTTTTACAATTTGATCATTAAACTTTAATTATTTTTTCACAAGTAGGTCACGAAAGACAAATCCAATGAAGAACTCAGCTTCAAAGTCACTAATCTTCAATTTTCATACAATTTGATCAATAAGTTTTTACCACTAAACTTTATACTGTTTTCTAATTTAATTACTAACATTCAACTTCTTCATTGAATTTGTCTTCGTGATCACCTGTGAAAAAAAAAATCAAAACTTAATGATTAAATTGTAAGAAATTGAAAGTTAGTAACTAAATTAAAAAAATAATACAAAGTTTAGTGACTTTACATGTAATTTACACGAGATTTCAGATTTTCCATCATCTAATGGCATCTTGAGTTTTTGATCTTCGGTATGATACTTAAATACCACATTTTCAACATCCATTTTCAGAATTTTTCAGGAGAAGTTACTTCATCAATAAACTCTTCGAGCAATCGTTTCTTAGCAAGAATGGGAGCCTTCGATTGCTTAATAGATTTGTCTTCAGAATCAGAAATTTATATGATAGAAATATTGTGCAAAATTTATTTTATGTGAAAAGAGTGTCAATGTCTAAAGATCATGAAGATTTCTTTAAAGTTTTACCTTTAAGTAGTAGTAGATGTAAAATAGTTGTATTAACATTTTTTTTATATTACCAATGAATATAATTGGAATTCAACATATTAAATAATTATTCAAGTGATTAGAACTCTTGCAATTCCCCAAATATTACAACAAACTATAAATAACAGTTAACAATAATTGCTATCCATGATGACTTGTTCACCATTAGACATGAATTTTTTTATGATGGTACATTAGTATAAGAGTAACTTTATTAGTTAGTTGTAATTTACTAATTTTAGCATTTTGCAAATTTCTTGAATGTGAGGTGTCTATGTTCTTTTATAAACTAAAAAATTATATTTAGTTTTTGAATATTGGAAATTAATTTGATTTGGATTTATTCTAATACCTATATCACTTGGAATTTGGTTGTTTCATGTTTTTTTTTTTTAAATAAATTTAAATTTTATTAATTGTCAGTGGCTGAATACAAATTTCAGTAGAAAAGGACCTGACATAAAATCAACTACCATAATAAGAGTAAACTGATTCGCATATTGCAAATGCTCAACAGAATATCCAACTGCCATATAGTTGGTTTTGAAAAATTGGAACTGTAATAGTGGAACAATGTGACAAACCGCTATTCTCTTTGTGAGCATCTGAAATGCAATAGTGCATAGACATACCACTAGACTCATAATAAAAAAATAACTTTTAACAAGAGAAGATATAACAAAACTTCCAATAAGAGAAAATAAAATAACATAAAAAATAAAATACAATCTAATATAAAAAAATAAAATGAAAAATATCACTCTAGCAGCAATAAACACAAACTCACCCACAAGCATATGGGAAAAATGGAGATGGGGAGGTGACGGCGGAAGCAAGGAGACAAAGAACGAGATCGAGCAGAAGGAGCGTCGAGCGACAGTAAAGGAAGATATGTAAGAGAAGACGAATGAGTGGACAGGTGGTGTATGTAGCAACAACAATAGGGATAAAATTGTCCATATCAAATATAATAGAAGATATTGAAATTACCATCGATCAAAAGAGAAAATCGACAGTGGTTAAAAAAATAAAATTTAAGGGTGAACTAAAGAGAAAAGGAGAAGAAGAGTCGGCTAAGGCTTTAGCTGTTTCATGTTTTGGTCACTACATTTTATGAATTTTGTTTTAATAGAAATAAAATCATGTGAATATCACTTGTATTGTCTATTTTTTTTAGAAGAACTTATATTGTCTATTTAAATGTAAATATCAATTCTAATTATTTTTTCTCATAAGCACAACATAAGAAATTCCTACTGACGTTCTTTTTTTTTTTTAATCATTGGCAACTATGAAACTAATTAAATTGCAGTATTTAGCAAAGATCTAAGTGGAAATAAAATTATAAAGAGAATTTATTTTAACTTTAATTGAATGATTTTTCTTCGTTGGTACTTTAGGATAGCGTTTGATTGTTAATTTATTAAATAATTGAATGATTTTTTTACTTATTCTTTAATATTTTTACAAAATTCTTGAAAAAATTAATTGTCATAAAAATATTAAGTTAATTTATTAAATAATTATATTTCAAATTTTGAATCGAATTTTTGTTAGTCATAAATTTGAATAATGTCATATTTTGAGTCATGTTGATTTAGGGTCTTACAAAAGACGAATCCGTCTTATAAGCAAATGAAGTATTTGTCTAAGGTGCCATAAGAATTTGTCTAAAATCATAATATCTCTTGATTTCCATACATTATTCAATAGATGAATTTATATTACTTCAATTGATATAAATATAATTTCAATCAATCGATTTCCATAAATAAATTTAAATTAATTTAATTAAATATTTTTTATTAATGCAATTGATCTATAAGTTTAATTAAATTCAATATATAACGGCCCGATTTAAGCTTATCAAGCTAGCAGGTCGCCTAATTAGGTTGTTCCACAATATGTCTTCTTATATTTTAATTGATCAATTTATACAATTTCAATTGATTGATTTTTATAAGTTCAATCAATCGGTTTCTATTATTTCAATCGATCTCTATAATGTAATTAGAATCTATAGTTTTATTTATAACTTCAACTAATATTAACTGATCAACATCTAATTTATAGTATTTAGGAATATAAACCACTTTAGTACAGTAGAGTTTTGAAATAATTTAACTCGAGCCGAATTTTAAAATGCTCAAACTCGAACTTTTTCAAATTAAGAGGATAGTCCGATTTGAATTGAGTTTGGTACTAATTGAGCCTAAGCAATAAAATTCATTTTTAAAAGATTTTTTTAGCATTTAAACTATTTAATTATTAAATTTATATTAATTATATAACCTTGCATTTTTCATTTTACATAAAATTATCATATATATATATATATATATATATATATATCATAAATATGTATAATAAAAAATAATTAATTTATAAGATATAATTATGAATATTTATATTAATTATATTTTAAAAAAATTTTGTTGTAATTTTAAATTTTAAATTTTATTTTTGGAATGAAATTAACCTTTTTTTTTTTTTTTTTTGCAGCAAAATTAACCCATTGTTCATTCATCAGGAATTGGAGGTTTTATGTCATCGAAATCATTGGATATTACATGTGACCGCACTAGATGGTGGATACCAAGCGAAGATAATTGTGAAATGTACAGATTTTGACTATTCAAGTGTTGGCAACTTGTATTCTCACCCGCGCGAAGCAAGAGAATCAGCTGCTACACAATTTGTCTTGTAGGAGTTTGTATTACCATGTACTGGACGTTGAACACTTTTCTTAATTCTGCTATAGATTTTCAAAGACATTCAAGAAATTACAAGAATCGGCTAGCAATCGATGATTAAATTAAAAAAAATCTTAAATAAAGATTTTAAAAAATAAATTATTTATACCATGTCATCATATTACAACAAGATGCTCTTAAAAAATAAATTTAATTAGATTTATAATCTCAAAATTAATAAATGCATTAATAAAATATAAAATTAATTACCTTTAGATTTTAATTTAACGATTAAAAAAATAATAACAATTCATAATAAATATTGTAGTAACACTGAAACCACAAAAAACACACACACACACATATATATATAGTCCTAATACGTGGCATGGCTTTATTCAATATAAAATTTATACACAATAACATCACACGCATGTGTTTTACTCTTATTATACAACCTTTCCATGATTCCGTTAAAAATCAAAATTGACTAGGTCTTCATATGGAAAATCTAACTACCTAGAATTTTAATTAGTAAAATCGATGTCATTAACAACTCTTAATTACTTTGGTACAATACCACCTTCCTCACATTATTATTCTTTTTTGTTTTTTTTTAAAAAGATTTGATTACAGAGAAATTCTTAAATAAACTCAGTCTACCAACTCATCCATAAACTAATCCAATAAGAATAAGAAACATTAATTAATGATGCAATGAAAAACTTTATATATGACATCATTAATTGATATGTCTTATTCTTATTAGTTTAGTTTACAGATAAAGTGGTATACTGAGTCTACCTAAAAATTTCTCTTGATTATATATAACTGATATGTCTTGCTTATCACATTCTTTAATATCAACTAATTATACAAATTAACAGAAAACTTTAATTTATCACACTGTGTTAATGTCTATCTTGGTTTGCAAAAATTGCAATACCGCCATATTCATCTCTAATCTATCACAAAAATTACTGCACATCACTTGCAGTAATTTCCATCAGCATTTTCTAGCTACTAATTTATTTACTTTTTTTTTACATTAATGCAAAGTGATATTATTTATTTATTTATTTATACATAATGTGCATAAAAACTATATATCATATGGTGCAATAAGTTAATAGAAAATAGCACTGATAACAAAACAAAAAAGTCATTCTCAGTTAATTCAACGGAAGAATTATAATCCAAAGATATCTAAATCCCCCACTAAGATTTTAATTAATTAGATTAATAGTTAGTCTGAATCATCTTACTCTAACAGTGTATGAACTTCTCATTTGTATCCAACCACCCCTAACCCAACATGTATATTCTCCTCAACTAATTAAGATACAACTACTAATTTGTTTTTAATTCATTGGAGGCTATTGACCGAAATTAAAAAAGAAATTTTATAGGTGAATCCATTGAATAGTTTTAGAGACTTTCACCTATAAATACTTATGGGTTCATGCAAGATTTCTCACACCTCACACTTAAGAAATTAAAGCTAAAGAAAGTTTCTTACTGTAAAAAAAAATGAAAGGTGTTCATTTCCTTTTATCTTTCACTTTATTGGCTTTGGCTTACTCATTTGCTTCTGCTTTTGATCCTAGCCCTCTCCAGGACTTCTGTGTAGCTATAAATGAACCTAAAGAAGCTGGTATTTGCCTCTTTTCAGCATTTATACTTCCCTCTCTCTCTCTCTCTCTTTTATTAATTATTAGGCTCTGAACATGGGTTTTGAACTCGTAATTTCACTACTCAGAAAATGAGTTTAATATCACTCACTTACAATTGATTTATTTACTGTTTTCTCTAATTTTATATTTCTTTCCTTTTATTAATTTGATTTTGATTGGATTTTGAATTCATAGAGCTTTATAATGCTAAGAAATCATTAGTTTGATTTCATATTTATGTAATATAAAAATATTTTCATATATTGATATGTTTTCATATATTGATATATTTTGTAAAATTGTGAGGATGCGAATTCAAACCTCCCGTTAGAGTTTAATAAATAAAAAATCTATCTCTCTCTCTATATATATAATATTCTATATTTATCATCTTAATACTAATTGATATTATATATACTAAATGATATTTAATTACTAATTGATATTTTTATGATGCAGTGTTCGTCAATGGAAAGTTGTGCAGAGATCCAAATATTGTTGTAGCAAATGATTTCTTCTTTCCAGGACTCAATATTCCAGGGAATACTGCTAATATACTTGGATCAAATGTAACTCGTTTAACTGCTGACAATCTACCAGGACTGAATACTCTTGGTATCTCTGCAGCTCGTCTTGACTTTGCACCAAATGGAGGCGTAAACCCTCCTCACACTCACCCTCGAGCTACAGAAATTCTGTTAGTGATGAAGGGCACCCTTTTAGTTGGTTTTGTGACATCAAATCCTAATAAACTGTTCACTAAAGTCCTATACCCTGGAGATGTTTTTGTGATCCCAATTGGTCTCATTCACTTCGAATTAAATCTTGCAAAGACAAATGCAGTTGCTTTTGATGTATTTAGCAGCCAAAACCCTGGAGTTATTACTATAGCTAATGCAATCTTTGGGCCTAATCCACCAATTAATCCTGATATTCTTGCTAAAGCCTTCCAATTGGACAAGAATGCTGTCATTAAACTTCAGAAACTGTTTCCTATAAGCAATTAGGGACACAAGTGCTTAAAATAGCCATAAAAATCATCACTACTCTGCTTCCCCTCTGTTCGACAATAAATGGCGTTTAAATTTCGCTTTTGTATCTCCTTAAGCATATGTATTAATTAATTAATTAAATAAAAGATATGCTCTCTAGTCTAAATCCTTTTATATATATATATAATTAATGGGAAATGTTTTGTTAAATTGTGAAAATTTTTTAGATATGTTTAGTTTATACTTTGTCATTGTTGGCACAGCAGGTAAATTAAAAAATAAATTAGCATACTAAAATAATGATACCGGTAATTTAATGTGGTTCACCCTTTAATTTTAGACTACGTACACAGGACAAATTTTGAAAAATATTTCTTCCACTAATAAAATTAATGGGTATAAGATGTTGCGGAAATTGACACCGGATTAGAGCAAGACTGTAGCTAATAATTTGAGAAAATAATAAAGATGATTTGAACACACAGATTTTACGTGAAAAACCCCCAAACAAATTAGGGTAAAAACCACGGACAATGATAGAAAAATTTCACTATGAAAAAATAATAGGAGTTACAACAACACAACCTCTCTCTATTTTATAAGGAGAAAACAAATTAATTTCTCTCTTTCAAAATAGGAAAAACACACTCAAATATTTTTATCTTTCAAACTCTCTATTTTCTCTCTCAAATTTGGGATGAGATTAAGCTTGAAACTCTAGTCTTTATATAGGCAAATAACCAACAACTCCAACCAAAATTTTCTTAATTTTGGCCACCCACCTTACCTAATTTTGACAAATTTAATGGTGAGTAGTTAAGCTAATTTTGACAAACCAAATTTCTTCATTTTGACCACCTACTTGTGAGCTAATTTTGACAATAATTAGGTGGGTAGTTGAGCTAATTTTGACAAATTCGACCAACTTAAGTTAAGGTGTGTCAATTGCAACAATTGGATAAATTGAGATGGAATGAGAGAACTATCAAAATCATTGTTAGAGAGATCGAGGTTTTGAAGATGAGAAAGAAAGAAAACAGAGTTATTGGAATAGAAAGTACCATAAAGCATACTGTTAGAAAGGTCGATCCCAATTACATAGCCAGTTTTCAAGTCACAGGTTATCCCATCCCATAAGCAGCAATCAGAACCCTCTTTCCATGAATCTGTCTTGGGACAAGGAATAGGATATGGTTGCTGAATATACACACTAATTTTTCCAAAATAATCAGAACTGTTAATTGGGAAGGATTTTTTGAATTGGAGCAATGCATCACTCTGTTCATGGTTGCAAAGTGGTTTTGAAGTGGAAGAATTAATATTAGAAGACAATGATAAAGAACAAGACAATGATAAAGAACAAATAGGTTGAAATTGCAAGTGAAAAAAAAGGAGGCAGAGAAATTGAGTGAGCCACATACCCATGTTTGTTTACCAAATTCAAATTGAGAAAATCTACATGTTCATTGTTGCCATTTATAGACAAGTAGATTCCGAAGAAATTATTCAGTCAACATTAAGATGGTTTGTGTGTAAAATGGATTTATTAACTTCCCTTTTGGGTCACGACCTTTTCTTTTTTAGTATTGGAAGAAAAGGTTCATATTGGAAAACCAAGTCATTTGATAAATTATAATAAATGTTTAATTAACTTATATTTACTTTAAAGAAATGACATATAATCAATAATCACAATCAATAAAACAAGTCTTTTAACCACTAAAATTAAGTATAGTAAGAATTAATCACATGAAAACACAAACAATATATATATAAATATTTACAAGGAAAACAATGAAGACGAGAAGCTCAAAATTTTCCTTACAAGTGGAAAGTTGTTGCCACTGAACCACCTAATTGACAAAAATAAGTAAAGTCTATCTCCAAATTTCCAAATTCATACCCATGTTTCTTTACCAAATTTAAATTGAGAAAATCTAGACATTCATTATTGCCACTTATAGACAACTAGATTCCGTAGAAATTATTCAATCAACATCAAAATGGTTTGTGTGTAGTGGCCAACGCAAGATTTTAGTTGAGAAGTGCGAAGTTTAACAGTATCAATTTTTTTATAGAATTATATTTAAATATAAAAATTTATATATAAAAATATGGTATAAAATTACAAAAAATTATAGAGTTAAAGAATTATCTATAAAAATTTCATAAGTTGTAAAGGTTAAAATTAAAATGGTAAATATGAAAAAATATAAAAATTTATTGAGATAAATATGAAAAAATATAAAATTTTAGGGGGCAAACATAAAAAAAAAAAAAATTTAAAATTTTTAGATGGAATTAAAAAAGAAAAAAAATTGGGGCAGGGGGCTGTGGCCCCATTGTTTGTGTGTGAAATGGATTTATTAACCTCCTTATTGGGTCACAACCTTTTCTTTTTTAGCATTGGAAGAAAAGATTCATATTGGAAAACCAAGTCATTGGATAAATTATAATAAATGTTTAATTAACTTATATTTTCTATCAACTTTAGTTTATTTCTATTTACTTTATATTTATAATTTTTATTTTCAAATATATATACCATAAAATATCTCGTATAATATATGTATTAAGTGACTAGCATATATATAAAAATGAAAATAAGTGGATAAATATTTGAACAGACGAAAAATACATATTTAAATTTATTATTTACAAATAAAAGTGAATAAAAATAAAAGGATATAATATATTAGGATAATACAAAGCAATTAAAATAATATATTAGTTATTATCAGATAAAAGTAATAAGTAAATCAAATAACATATTAATTATTATCAGATAATACTTATAAGTAATTAAAATAATATATTAATTATTATCAGATAATACTAATAAGTAATTAAAATAATAATTATAAATTCAATATATTATTAGATAATATTAACAAGTATTTTTTTTTTTTTTTTTTTTGTTTAGAACAAGTAATTAATTTCTTAAAAATTGATAATAATGCAATCAATAATGTGACAAGTAATTATAATAATATACTCCATCCGTTTCACAATAATAGTCAATTTAAAAGAATGCACACATATTAAAAAAGTTATTAAATAGTTTTAATTTTAATCAAGATGGACACATATACCTTTATTTTTCTCTCACCAAATAAGAAAAAACAAATTAGATATTGAAGTTGGGATGAGGGTAAAGTTGGAAAAAAGATAATAAATGCTGCATTGAACTCATAAAACGACAAATAATTTGAAATAAAAAATTCTTTCTAAAACAACTATTATTGTGAAATGGATGGAGTATTAATTTTTTATTTAGGAATTTTATGTTGTAATGATCTGAATTTTTAATTATTTTAAAAATAGTATTTTATAAGAAAATATATTTAATTAATTATTATGTTTATATATTTATATTTAAATGATAAATGTAAATGTATTTAAGGTAATGAATATATTACTTTTTTATTATTAAAAGAATTATGAAAAAATTTATATTTTAGACTTTTTATTATAATTTTGAAAATGTATGTATATATGTTTAATAGTAATGAAAAATTATGTATATAGATATTTCATGAAATAAAAAAATATTTTATGGGAATAATTGTAAAATTAATTATTTATGGTTTGATTTATTATAGAATTATTTCTAAAATTTAAGGGAAAAATTTGATTTTATTTATGTTATTTAAAAGTTTAAAGT
>CATKHJ010078592.1:0-12694 GCA_949750685.1 Vernicia montana | reverse complement strand
ACAAAATATATTCAAAATTTAGTTAAGCACGATTAACTATTTTGAGGATCACGTTTGGCTCTATCGGTCCAATTACCATTCGATTTTCTATTTCTTAGTCGTTGTGACTTTTATTTACGGATTACATAGGTATGGGGTATTACAAGCTTTAAGTCCTAATAATTCATTCCGCTTATTTAACATAGAGGATATTTGTAAGCTTGCGGAGAAATTTTATCCTCTAGACTTTACTGAACAAGAAATTCATGCTCTAAAAGTTGAGTTGCAACATTATAAGTTTGATGTTCTTACTAATGCTAGGCTTGGAGAAATTAGTACGCTTTCAGATTTATGCCAAGCATTAGTTCGCACAAAAAGGGTGCAGAATTATCATTTGATTTTTCACTTGATTCAACTTGTGTTAACTCTTCCTGTTTCTACAGCGACAACTGAACGAGCATTTTCAGCTATGAAACATGTTAAAACGGCAATTCACAACAAAATAGAAGATGAATTTCTTGCCGATTATATGACTATTTTCATTGAGCGAGATTTAGCTAAAAAGTTAGATTTAGATTCAATTATTGATGAGTTTTATTGTAGCAAAAATCGTCACGCACAATTAAAATAAATATTTTATTATATTTATTTTTTAATTTTAATTTTTATATTTTGATATTTGCTCCTAGCCCACCCCTGTCAAAATTCTACGTCCGCCTTTGGCGCTCTGGATCTTCATATTACTAATGGAAGAAACCTTAGACCCTATTTTGTCAAAAAAAATTTCATATACCTCAAAATATGAAAGAATCAAACCACATGATATTGTTTTGTATTTTCACCAATTTCTGATCACAAACAAATGGTATAAGAGCTGCTTAGTTATTAAAGGCCAAATAAGTTTTTGTTTCAAGATTAATTTATTCATGGCTTATGGTGAAGGTAAAAATCCAATTGATGGCACATGATTTGTCGGAATTTTTTAATTTTTTATTACTTGAAAATTCAATATTTATTAAATAATTATTGTTAAAATAGTATTTTTTTTATTAAATATATAAGAGTTGGTATTAATTAAAAATTTTCTTCAATATACAATGATAAATAATTTTTTTTTGATTTCTTATGCTATTCTTGAATTTCTTTAGTGATTTTTTAAAAATTCATGCATATATATTTTAAATTGTTTTTTTCTTTTCATTCATACTTACAATTAATTTATCTCTTAATTCTACCTTTTTTTATAAAAAAAAAAAAATCCCACACACCTCTCTGTCCTAAAATTTAATATTTTTTGTCTTTTTATTTCAAGTACTCTTCTTATAGGGAGGTAATGAAGAAGAAAAATAATAGATCAAATTGTAATTTTTTAATGTATGTAATAATAATTATTTTATTTCTTTATATTATTTTTTAATAAAAAAATTAGATAGATTTTTATTCTTACTAACAAATTATATGTCTCTTACATATGTACATCTCTTATCCCATGTATTTTTAACTTGTTCTTATCTACACCTTAGCTTCCATTCCCTCTCATCTCTTGCACCAATTTGTACTAAATTTCACTTATTAAATACAAATTTCAGTTTTCAATTCTTCTGAATTAATATTATTTTCACTAGTATTTTGAATTTTACTATATTATCATGAATGGGTTTTTTACTATATTATCATTAATGGGTTTTTTACTATATTGTCTAGGGCTATGAGGCCACCCTTCAATAGGGACATTAGGAGTGTCAGGCGTTGGGCTAAGGTTTCAGTAGGCACTGGACCTACATTGATGAGAGAGATAAAATGTCAAGCCAAGATCAACTGTGGGCTTACTATAAATATAAGAGGCAGTATATCTTCATGGGTGTAGCTGAGTTGAGCCAAAAGTGCTAGACTTGGGACATTGGAAGGTGTTGGAGCTTACGTTGTTTTAAGGTGCCATACCTTGCTGTGTGGAAGGCTAGGGATGGGCTTCTGAGCTATTGTTAGATCTTAGCTTGCATGGAAAAAAAAACAAGGAAAGAAATCATTAGTAGGTTGCTCCAAGCTTATGGCCTGGCATAGGCCCTTCGATGCTTAAGTTAGTGTGACAACATGTACGAAGTTAAAGGCTCAGGAAAGAGTGGATTTAGAGATGATAGCATTATTTCCTTAAGTGTGTGAGTGAGAGGTTTAGCGAGATTCTCATTGTGACCATTTTCAATAGGAAAGAAGGTCTTTAGGTGCTGGACTCCAGAGAGTGACTAGCTTAAAGAGAAGAGGATAATCTCCTAGTAGATGACTGCTCTTATGGAAAGGCTTACCTTGGCCTTGTGTGTTCCAGGAGTCATTTCTTGATTGGAAAAGCCTCTCTTTTGAGTTGGATATGTTTGGGAATTTATAAGGATCTCCTATTGAGTTATAAGTAATTGATGAGTCGAGATTACATCATACTATGGTTGGACAGGGTGATGATGTATATGTTTTGGAGGCTGTGGAGCCTTGTGCTGAGGTGACATAATCTAATTTCCCGAAGGTGGCAGTCATTATGTGTCAAAAAAGCTTGTAAGGAGTTGTCGGAGTTGACTTCTCTTGTAAGCTAAGTAGATCATCCGTTGGCGAGGCAAGGTGCTGTTGGAGTGAGGTGCCTAATGCTTAGATGATTGCGGAGATGAGGCACAAGGTGGCTAATCATAAGAGGCCTTGGGTCTAGTTGTTGATGATTTTTGGGTTTGGATGTCTGGACATTTTGAGGTCTGTTTCTTGGAGCATTTGGGCTCGTCCAAAAACCTTTACCCTAAACATCTCCCCCAAACACTAAAACCCAAACATGAAGCTTAAACACCTTTAACCTTAAACCTTAAACCTTAAACCTTAAACCAAGAACCATTAATACCATTACCCCTTATCCAACCCTAAAACTCAAATATTGTTACCCAAACTCCATTCCCCAACCATGAATCTAAACTTCACCTTTTGTCCTTAACCTTAAACGTTAAACCTCACCTTAAATCCCTAAACACCAAGAACATTACCTTTATCCTACCCCTTATCCAAAATCCCTAACTTTAAAACACAAAAATTCAACACATTACCCTAAGTCCAAAATCTTTGATCCAAAATACCTAAACGCAAGAGCCTAATACATTACCCCTAAGCCTAAAATCTCTTAGCCCAAAACCAACCCAACACATTACCCTAAGCCCAAAACATTTAGCCCAAAATACCCAAACGCAAGAGCCTAATACATTACTACTAAGCTCAAAATCTCTTGGCCCAAAATACCCAAATACAAGATCCTAATACATTGCCCCTAATCCCAAAATCTCTTGGCCCAAAATCTTCAATACCCAACACATTACACTAAGCCCAAAACCTTTTGCCCAAAATACCCAAATGCAAAAGCCTAATACATTACCCTTAAGCCCAAAATCTCTTAGCCCAAAACCTTCAAAACACAACACTTTACCTTTAAGCCCAAAAACATTTGGTCAAAAATACCTTAGGGATTCCTTTTCCGTCAAAATTTGAATACCAACCCATGACTTCATCATCTTTTCATACCTTTTCCCATACATTTACCCCATTTCTTTGTTTTGTTTTTAAGGTACCAATGGTCAATATGATCGACATGGATGTTATTAACACCCTCTTCACCAACCTCTTCAAGAAGCGAAAGGAGAACTTCCAAGCCATTCTCACCTCCACCCTTAATGCTCAACAAGCCAACTTTAACAAGGCTTTAACCATTCAAGAGACTAACTTCAACAATGCATCAACCCATCTCACCATGTTTTTAATAACCAACGAACCAATTTCACCAATACCTTGAATTCCTAATGCCAGTCCATCATTGATGAAGTGAAAGAAATGATGAACCTTAACAAAACCAACCCTACCGATGCTACTACCATCTCTACGCTTATTATTGCCTTGACCAATAATGAAAAAATGCCTGAAAGTGCCACGCCACCAAACACAAAAACCAATGCTTCCTCTTCTTTGAATCCTTTTCAAAGTGGGAAAAATCCTATCCCCTTATATACCGAGAAGACCTTGAAGCGCAACATGACTGTACTTGAGAAAGCCCACACAGTGGGGAAAAGATGCAAAAGGAATAACACCTACACCTCTATCGCTATTACCTCTACCAATCAGAAGAGTAGGGAGATAATTGCCATTACCAACCGACAACCCTTGAGATTAGAAAGGAGAAAATTTACCAACTTGGGTATGCCCTTAAGTGTGGTTTACAAAAAGGCTTTGGAATCTAATTTGGTGATGCCTTCAAAACCAAAGGCACCACCAAACCCTTTACCTAAAAGTTACAATGTCGATGAATACTACAAGTTCCATCAAAGAGTTGGGCACAAAATAGATATGTGCAAGAACTTGAGGCACAGAATCTAAGACCTCATTGACAATGGAGATATCCTCCCTCCTAGACCAAGATCCAACATCCCCACCAATCGTTGAGCCACTATTAACTCCCTTAGTTTCAAAAATTCAGGAATGGAAGGATTGCGAATAAAATTTGGATGTTAATCTTTTTGAGTAAGTCTTTGTAATTGGAAGTATAGTAGAACCAAACCCTACCAAGCTTATCCAACCTACCCAAAACTTACCTAATAAATCGGTACTTTGAGAAGAACATCAACCTTGCTTACAAGCCTTTGTTCGAGTCCACCCTCAAGTTGATTCTGAGTCCAAGTTCAATCTTACTTTCAATTTTTATGTAACCATGGATGATGGTATTTTCGTTCATAATAAAAAGTTTGAATTTTCATCTTATATTCCTGTGTCTTCTTGTTCATTTGCTTGTTTTTTCATTTAAATCCAATTTGAATGAGACATCAAAATAAAAAATAAAAAGTAAATTAAATAAGATAAAGTCCAAGAATTACTAAACCTTAGCACAAAGGAAAATTACTTACATTGCATCATCATATCATGACAAGGCAAGTTTAGTTGGAATAGTCTAAGAGTTTATGGATTGTTTCACATGGGAGCCCAAGGACATAACCTATGAGTACATGAAGTAAAAGCTATGAAGATTGAAAGTTGAATAGTCTTTGAAAATCAAAGAAGAGATCATCAAGTTGGATAATGGATTCACCGAATCGATCACCTAATAAACCTTAGCATAAAGGAAAATTACTTGCATTGCATCATCATATCATGACAAGAAAGGTTTAGTTGGAATAGTCCAAGAGTTTATGGATTGTTTCGCATGGGAGCCCAAGGACATAACCTATGAGCACATGAAGTAAAAGCTATAAAGATTGAAGGTTGAATAGTCTTTAAAAATCAAAGAAGAGGTCATCAAGTTGGATAATGGATTCACCGAACCAATCACCTATCCATCGTGGTTAGCCAACGTAGTAATGATTCAAAAAAAGAAGGGGAAAGTTCACATATGTGTGGGCTTTGAACAAAGCTTATCCAAAGGATGATTTTCCTTCGCCTTGCATCGACTTGCTGGTTGACGGCATGACTGGTTCTACACTAGTCTCTTTGATCGACCTCTATGCAGGTTATAATCAAGTTCAGGTTCATGGATGGAAGAGGAAGCCTAACTGATCATAAATTGGGTTCATAATGGTGAAGAGGGTCTACATATGGATGGGATTGCAATAGCTAAGAAAATTGCGAACTTGGGTTATTTTTTGGTTAAATGTGAATGGAAATTGTGCCAAATTTTGACAGAAATGTCACAAGTGTCAAATTCATGTAAAGCTCCAAAGGCAGCTTATAGTCCCTTTGCATCTAACACCAAATCCTTGACCTTTTGTAACTTGGTGTATAGATGTCATTGGGAAAATCAATCCAAAATCTTCAAATGGAAACAAGTACATATTAGTGGTACTACACTACTATCACTACTCTCTGGGAGAAATTCATTAACCACCATTTCCTTAAATTGCTCTTAAGAGATCTCATTATTACCCCAAAGCAATCTAGCCACACTTCTCTTGAACCAATCCTTTGTTTCACCTTTCATCAAATGGCTAACAAACTCTACTACCCTTCTATCAGGAATCCTCAAAATCTGCACTTATCTTCAATTTCCTCAAGAAAATCAGTAGGGACTTCTTCACCCTTATACTTCGAAGGCTTTAGTTTTATAATCTTATTAAAGGAAACTTCCTTTACTTACGGCATAACTTGCGATTGATGAAAAGCCATTGGAACAACAGGTTACTACCTCTATTGGGTCATAATTTCAACCAATAATTCATAGTTCCTTTGAAGTTGATCCAATTTTTGAGTTATGGCAGCTACATCAAGAAAATGTGCAGGAGCCTCATTATCCATCGCTCGGTCAACTGAACCCTCATCTGGTGGAGTGACTTGTATAGGACGACCTAGGCCTTATCCTCGTCCACGACAAAGAGGCATCACATTACTATAAAACGAAAAAAGATAACTTAGACTTATAGCATAACAATGCACTAATCTATACCAAAAGAGAACAAAACAATGACGAGAAAGGATCCTATGCTATGCAGTTTCCCTAGTCAAGCATACTCCTAACTTATACCACTTACACTACCTTCTATACTTCTAAATCTAACTACAATCAAACATTTTCTTTGATACCACTCTTGTTACACCGTGAACTCCATTGATGTGACAGTCCTAGGGCATGGGTAGGTTTAAGACCACCGAAAACTCATAGAACCCAATACTATCCTCAGATATACCCTGGATCAACATACTCATACAATCATAAATATTCATTCATTCCAAAACCATTCATAGTTAAAGATAATCAAAATCTTTCTATTTCATTTCATTTAAATCACTGCATACATTGATCCTTTCATTCTATGGAGCATATAGATAAAGATACAATAGCTTTTACACTTACGAAGTACAATCTTAAAATTAAACATATACATTCTCAGCTTCTTGATGGAGAAGGATGATCAGGAAGCTCTAACTATACTACTTTTATACTCTTCTAATCTACACCTTAAAAATCCACAGACGAGTATGGTAAGTCGTTAACTAAGTGAATTATGAAATATATTAATAATTAGGGTTTCTCATGAAGGAACAATAAATCTATATTCATATATACATACATATCATTTCAGTAGGTGTCAATGAACAATACATATGTACTAAGAACAAAAAGGCACCAAGGGTATATCCATCATAACAGAACAATATAGTACAGTGGGAGAACTCATGGGTGGGATGACACCACAAACCCCATAAGTCTTAGTAACATTCAGAAAGGGCAGTAACTTCTCCCTTAAAACATTCAACATCTATTTGATCAGAGCATATGCCTAAGGTTCTATGGCTCAAGTAGGACATTGATAATATTATCGACTCTATCAATTGCGTCACCAGTGCACACAGTCTAATGGATTTTTCACCATTAGTAAAGTGTTATGTCATGTGTGGTCAAATCTAGGTATTGGCTCGGTAAGATCATAATCATAAACAATAGGTTGGCCCAATGGCCTCATCAATAACAATGAATAGTTTATCATTAACTAACTGGCTTTCAACATTTAAGCATTTAAACAATATGGCTATTTATCCTTCAGTCTCAAAAGATAGGAATAACAATGATAATATTAACAATAATCATAATACAATTTGGTAATAATAATTAATTTGAATGAAAGAATATTAAACAGAAACAATTTAGGGTACCTTTACTATATATTCATACATTTCATAACTCACCTCACTTGCTATAGTCTCTTTAGTAAAACTCATATCATCATCATGCGTGGCATCAAATATTCCTTGGCTCACCAGCTCACTAATCTACACTAGCACTAGACCGAACTCTTTTAAGAAAGCCAGAAGAATGATCTACCACTTGAATCTTTGAGATACTTTTGAGATTGGTTGGCTTCCTTAATGAAAAAGGAAGAATGGAGGAGATCATATTTAGATCTAGAAATCTGGAAAGAAAATGGAGAACTTAAGTTTAAAAAGAAAATGCAAGTGTTTGTAGTAGCCTCTGGAATTGTCTAGATGTCTTATATAGAGAGAAAGAATGAATAAAATATTCTTAGTGGCCGACAAACTATTCATTGGATAGACAACTTACATTCATAGCCATACATTTTTTGTAAAAACTATTAGTGGCAGGTAGCTTTCAACCTTAACCACAAAATCTCAAACACAACATTACTTATAACAAATATCTAACCCACTGCCAAATACTTAAACTTATCTGCAATAGTCTAATACTATATAATACCAAGCCTAACAGCTCTCCTGATAAACCTATACAGACATCTATAGACTTCCTACTAAGTTCTAAATTCATCTTCGTCCTCGTCATACAGAGTTCCTCAACTTGCTTCATTAGCATTGAGTTTGTCCACTTGCTTTGCTTTTACTGTGTTAGTATTTGGCTCACTCATCCTATATCGAGCTCGTATTTGTCTTTATCATCAAAGTCTCTTATGTCTCATCTTCATCCTTGTCAGCTTGCATACTTATCCATTGAGGCTTCATCTTCGCAACGAAGTTCATATTTGGAATTAAACCTCATTATTACCTTTAAAGTTTCTCCTCATCTCGCATTCCTACACCTCGTAATCTTTTCTTTGTAATACTTTGTGAAGCCTTAAAATTGCACCTTTAGATGATCGGTTGTCAATTAGGAACTTATAGAATCAAATCGGGCTCAAATCAGATAAAAAAGGGGCCAAAATAGACCAAAGCAGTGCAGAATCAAGTCGATCCAGATGGAAAATCAAACCAGACCTGAACTGAGTCGAGCGGCACCATTTCTGTGCCACCGGTTTGGCCGATGCGCCACCGGTGCCGCTGGAGACTTCCGAATCTGCCCTTCACCTTCCTCTATAAATTCAGCTCTCCAGCTGTTTAAAAAAAAAAAAAAAGGACTTTTTATGATACTCTGTTATATTTTTCTGCTTTGTTTAGCTAACCTTTATGTTTAAGGTCCAATTTTGGAGTTCCTAATCCAAAGTGGAGCTTAAATTTGGAATTAAGCTTGCCCAATTCGTGAGAAGACCAAGAATAGCGAAGGTAAAATTCCTTTTTCTTGTCTCTTTAATTTTGAAATTCTAAATTAAGATCTAGAACTCCCCCTCCACCTTTCTTTAGATTTAAAACTGAAAAGATTTAAAAATTATTAATTTAAAACCTGAATTAAATTTTAAAAAAAAAAAAACTAAATCAACCTCTTTTGTCAAAAACTCTCCTTTGCAAGAAGGAAGAATTGCGTGGGGTTTGATTTCCATTCAACGAGATACGCAAGCATGCCAACCTTTAAGGCATCAACTCCAAAATATTTTTAATAATATTTTTCCCCTTTCTATTTTATCTTTCCCTTTTTTTAAAAAAAATATATATACACACAAACACACACACACACACAGGGACAGAGAAATGACACGTACACACCTCAAAACCATGGCAATTTTGAAGAGGCACGCTAACCCTTATATCCCACACACACACCCTTTACACAATCGATGTGGGAGGCCGAAGCCCCAGCCCACTCTATCTTTCTTTTATTAAATTGCTTTCATATTGTATTTTTCTTTCTTTTATTGCTTTATGTGTTCTTTGTTTCATTTTATTTTTTATTTTACGAGTTTATTTTTCTATTAAATTAGTTGGGGAATATGTGCTTTTCCTAATACCTATAAGGGCTAGAGGAAATATCATCTTTATCTTATTTGCTTTTGGTTTTGTAATAATTAAGTAGGATTTATTTATGTTTATTACTCTATAATTGTTATTCACGTAATTTTTGCATCATTTATAACTGCTTCATTCATCATTTTTATTCCTGTTCATCCATACATGAAAATCACCCTCTTTTATATAAAAGTTATTTTTCACTTTTAGCAAAATTAAAGAAAATTATTGTTTATTACCAAAACCTAATCCCCGAGCCCTCTTTAGTCACTCGTGGATTAGTGCTTTTTCCAATAAGATGAGTTAAATAATTTGGAGTCAATTTAATTTGGGTTTTCCTTTAATTTTCACGATTAAAATAAGTAAAATTAATGTGGCAACTCCCTTTTACAAATGACAAATTGCAAAATACAATTTTCTGAACTCATAGTGAGTTCCAATTGTGGAGTTTCTCCTGAAGAGCACTTCGATCCCTTAGCAGACCGGACTGGTGCTCGGGTGAGGCCTCACAGTTGGAGACTCCATTGGGGGCAATTAAATCTTCTTCAAATTAAAGATAAAAGTGGATTAATTTTGGTAAAATACAAAGTTTGGCTTTAGTTCAAAAATGGCTTTTTTCATGCATCACTACATTTGGGCTCCTTGTCAAAAAAATCTAGTTTCCTAGGAAAACAATGGATAGTAAGTAGCATCGAGTGGGCAACCTTCCTTAGGTATGCTTGCCGATAATGAAATCATCCAACCCGCTACATATCCTTTAATCCTTTTAAAGGTGTAACCAATGTACACGTACTGCTAGACCCACGTGAGACTCTTTGACTCACATGTGGTTAGGTATATTATTGCTCTAGTGTGACCGGTACCCTATCTGAGCCACCCTTACCTTTTCATGTAATGAACCTAGAATCTGACCTTAGATTATATGTACCATAATCAAAGCCTTGCACAATTGCATATTCATGAAATATTTTTCTCATGCATATCATACATCCATAATGTGCAAAAAAAAAAATAAAAAGCATGCATTCATCTCAAGCTTAGGTTGTACCTTAAACTGAAAAAAGTTCAAACACTCACCTTCGATCCACAAATCCTAAGCCTAAGACCTTGGCCCATCCTACCTTAGGAAATCCTCAAAGCCCAATACCTTTCGCCCAACATGCTATCCTAAGCCTAAAACCTTGACCTATCCTACCTTAGGAAATTCCCAAAGCCCAATACCTTTGGCCCAACAAGCTACCCCAAGCCTAAAACCTTACCCATCCTACCTTAGGAAATTCCCAATGCTCAATACCTTTGGCCCAACAAGCTACCCTGAGCCTAAAACCTTAGCGAATCCTCAAAGCCTAATACCTTTTGCCTAACAAGCTCAAAGCCCAATGACGGTTGGCTCATAATACCATAAGGGATCATTTTCCCTCAGAGTCTGTATACTCTTACTATCATCATCTTTCCATATCCTCACTCGCCACTCACTGGATTTCTTTTGATTTTGCTTAAAGGTACCAATGGCTAACTCGACTGACATGGCTACCCTGACTATACTCGTGACTACCCAATTTAAGAAACAAAGGCAATTCATCATTGAGGAAGTCCGAGCCATGATTAATCAATCTAGCCTCAACCCGACTAACCCAAACCCAGCTTTGGACCAAACCACCCCAAATCTGAATCGGGCTGACCCTAATCTAGTCCAGGTCCATGCCTACACTGCCTCTATGCCAAGCACCTTCACCCATCATAGCCCTTCCTCTCCTTTGAATCCTTTTTCAAGGTAAGGAAGTGTTCTCCCATCCAGACACCAAGATGTTCATAGAAAAACTTGAAGTGATGGAGAAAGCTATCAAGTCCTTAAAACACAGTAATCACCTGGTTGATGTGGACAGCTTAGCCTTGTTCCCTGATGCTAAGCTTCCACCCAAGTTCAAAATGCCTGAAAAGGACAAATTTGATGGAACTACTTGCCCCAAGACTCATCTGAAGATATATGTGGGGGCAATATAGCCTTTGGGACTTAACAATGAGCTTCTTGCTCAATTGTTCCAATAATCATTAATCGGTCTTGTCATGAGATGGTTCCGTTCACTAGACAGAAGCCAGAAATAGACATGGGAAGATATCTATTATGCCTTTATCAAACAATATCATTACAACAATGAAATGGATGTCACTAGGCATGACTTGGAAACCATTAAGCAATTTCCAAATGAGTCCTTCTCCATGTTCCTTACAAGGTGGAGGGCTAAAGCTGCTCAAATGGTAAATAGACCAATTGAAAAAGAACAGGTGGACATCCTTTTCAAAAACCTACTCCCAATTTACCAAGCTCATCTACTAACCCAATACTTGCCACCTTCAAAGCTATAGTTGCAATTGCTACAAAGATTGATTATTGCATCCAATGTGTCACGACCCGACTTTCGAGCCGCGACGATCCTAGGGCATGGGTAGGCTTAAGGCCACCGAAAACCCGTAGGAACCTCATCGATAAATCAATTATCTATATCCATATCATACAATCTCCCAAGATCAGAACCAAACAACTATACCAATCCATTCTCATCAATATCATTCAATATTCAATTACAATGCCATGTTCAAAAGCTTAATGCTTAAAAGCCCCATAAGACTATTTCCATTACTTATACCATTCAATACATTACCATTCAATATCTTACCATGAAGCATCTATATTTGAATAATCATCTATACAAAAAGACTTAATAGAAAATGAGCTATTACATTAATCACTTGAGTTTCCGAGGAAGGGAGAAGAAGAACGCCTCAGGAACTTAACCGATAAACTAAAGCTCACCTGTAAAAAAATATAATCGATAATGAGATAACGCAGTGAGTAAAGATTATACTACCATAACCTGTGAAGCTCGGTGATTCAAGGTCGGTTTACAATAACGGTTCACGGTTCATATCAATCAATATCAATAAACAATCGGTTCAATAATAGCAATAAACAATCGGTTCGGTATCAATCAATATTCGGTTCAAATTCAATATCCAATCGCTTCAATAATATCAATCGATTGGTAGCAATTTCAATAACATATCATGTATAGCAGAATCAATCAGTACAGTA
>CATKHJ010078547.1:0-13364 GCA_949750685.1 Vernicia montana | reverse complement strand
TAATAAAAGAAATTTAAAAGAAAGGGAAACAAAAGAAAATGGGAACATACAAAGGGAAATAACAATAAAGCAATAAAAGAAACTAAGCTAAAAGAAAACTAAAAGCAAACAAAGAAGAAAAGAAAACAACAAAAAGAAGCAAAACAATCTTCAAAATAAATAAATAAATGAAAAAGGAAGAAAATAAATACCTTTTGATGACGAGGCTTCGGGACGTATGGACGGAGCGGGCGACCGGATCGTAATTCCACCTTAACTTGACTCGGCAGAACCAAATCCTCCTAATGGCTATTCAGATGGCTCTTAGGACTCTCTCGAACTGGCTTGAGAGAACCCACAAACAACCACCCAATAAGAACAAAGCTTTGAACTAAAAGGCAGCTCTTTTCGAACCAAGCCTTTAAAAAATGGCTAGGTTTTAACAAATTAGGCTTGATTTAGCTAGATTTTGTGTGTTAAGTTGTGTACAAATGAGTTGGGGGGGGGAGGGGGGTAGTTTATATAAGAAGAAGGTTGGAGGCAAAAACCATGAAGTTTCGATGTGGGATTTGACATTCTGACGCTTAAAACCGCACACGAGGCTTCTGGAACCGCACACGGGGCTTCTAGAATCGCACAGGAGCCTCTGGGACCGCATAGAAGGGCCCATGACCGCAAATGGGCTTTGTGGAACTGCACATGGGCTGTGCGGAACCGCAAAGCCCTTGTGCGGTCACAAAAGTGGCCTATGCAGTCACTTGACTCCCGAATTCACTGTTTTGACCCGTTCTCTCTCGTTTCATGTCCGTTTTACATGATTCCAATTGCGTTGTGCTCATTATTCAGTCTCGGATGATATGAGAATGATTTAGAGGCCAAATGGGTAGGTCTTGGGTCCCGAGGCTCGAATTCTCAATTTTTGGGCTTTTGGCGATCTTTGGCGATTTGGCTTCCGGAGGTCTGTTTACCGAGCCTAGGTACCTTTAAGGTCCAAATGCATACCAGAGGGTGCAAAATTAAGGGTTCACAAAGGGTTATTATTCTTGCATCTTTTCCCAACTATGTGAGCTTGTTGGAGCACAATGGTGTTGCGCTTCAAGGGTAGTCTGATGGGCCTTTTGATGTTTGACTGGGTAGAGGTCCCCGTTCCTTGAAAAGGATTCAATGAAGGAGAAAGGTCAAATTTGGTGTTTGGAGACATGAAACTTTGAGGAGCTCTTCCATTATTGGTCAGATCTATAACAGGGGTTGGGTTGGCATGAGTGCTTAGGATTAGTTGTGTGGAATTTTTGGATACTTCTCTATCATGGATCAGTCCAAAGATAGGATTTGATATGGTTGCAGCATTGGGACCAAATGTGGTATTGGTCGAGAAAGGGGAGGTGTCGGGCCGATTGATCGTGGGAAGAGTTACGGTGTTGGTCTGATTATGATGGGTTGCAGCAAAACTTGAATTAAGGCTAAAGATAAGAGTTGATACGGTTGCAGCAGTGGGACCAAATGTAGTGTTGGTTGAGAAATGGGAGGTGTCGGGTCGATCGGTCATGGGAGGAGTTACGATGTTGGTCTGATCAAGATGGGGTGTAGCGAAACTTGAATTAATTGGATGTGATTTGGTTTGATTAGAAAAATGGGGGGATGTGAAGTTGGTCAAATTAACACGGGGTGTGATCAAAGGACTCGAAGCCATTAGATTCAACTTGATTTGGTTCAGGGTCTGCTTTTGAGAGCCCAAGGTTTTAGTGAGATGGGCCAATGCTTTGTTAAAGCTAGTTTGTTGAGCAGTCAGAGCTCGGTTGAGATTGGTTTGTTGGGCGGGTAAAGCCTTGCTGAAGTTGGCTTGTTGAGTACTGAGGCCAAAGTTGAGGTTGGCTTGAAAATTCTCCTCTTGCTTTTTGAGGAGGTTGGTGAGGAGGGCGTTCATGGTATCCATGTTGATTGGGTTGGCCATCGGTACCTTTCAAAAGAAAAGGAAAAGGGAGGGTGAGAATTTACATTGGAAAAAGGATATGCAAATGCAATGGTATATTAGGAAAGGATTTCCTTCACCAGATTTATTGGTTGAGTGGGTTTTTAGGTGACGGATCACCGATTTTGATTTACAAAGTGATAAGACTTGGTTCAAGGTATAACCTAGACTCAATGCTTGTATGCATGGTTATGTCGTGATGCATGGCAAAAAAGATTTCATGGTTTACATGCACAAGCTCTTTATTATGGTTTATAGAACCTAAGGTCAGAGGCTAAGGCAACTATATGCACATGGGTGAAGGGTGGCTTGGTTTAGGGTCCCCGTCAATATACCTAACCGCATGTGAGTCAAAGAGACTCGCATGGGTCCAACAGTACGAATTGCTCTTTACACCACCAAAATAATCGGGGATTCATCGCGGGGTGGAATGCTTTCGCTCTCTCCCAACATACTCAAAGAGAGTTGCCGAGCCAATGCTACTTTCCATCCAAAAGTTTTCCTAAATCTAGAGCTAGGCAAGGAGCCTTTATTATGCAAAGTGATGCATGAAAGTCGAATTAAATTTAAATGCGAAATGGAGATTATTTTGGAAAAATTTCTAACCAAATAGTAATCTTCTTATTTTTGCTTTCCTTTTATTGAAAAGGGTGGCAACTAGTCCCCAGTGGAGTCGCCAACTGTGAGGCCTCGCCCGAACGCCCCTCATCTCGCTCGGGAATGCCTTAAGGAAAGGCTAAGATATTTAAAAAAGGAAGGTTAAAGAACGGATTTTGGTGCTCACGATTGGAAGCGGCTATCGCCTCGAAAAATTGATTTGATTTTTGAAAAAGTTCGGGAGTCGCCACCCTAATTTATTTATATGGAAAAATTAAGGAAAAACCCATTTTGACTCCAATTTATTAATCTTAGATTAATTTACCCAAGGATAAAGTCACTAGACTTGAACCAGGTTGAGCTCGGAGACTAGGTTTTTGGTTAAAATAATCTCAATTTGGCTTTTAAATTTAATTTGACTTTTGAAAAATGATTTCATGGATGACAAGTATTATGACGATTTATAATGCATGAGCATGACATATTTATGAGACAGATGGAAAAATAAATAGCAAGTATTTAAAAGCATCCACAAGTAAAATAGAGTATTTCCTCTAACCCTTATGGGTATTAGGGAAATCACAAAATCGTTCATTTACTCCAAAAATAATTAACTAAATAAAATTAATTGAAATTTATAAGGAAAACATAAATTGACATTTATATGAAAAATAAAAGGGGGGAAGGGGATTGATTTTGATTTGGATTTGAAACTTGGATTTAGATTCCAAACTTTCCTACGTACCCCATTGAACGGGGATCAAAATTCACGTAGTTCATTCCACTATGAGGTGGAAGGGGGTTTAAAAATCAGTCATATTTGATTGGTTTGGTTTGGTTTGGGGTTTGAGTGAGAGTAAGAGATTTATACCTTCTTTGTGGGTTTATGTGGTGGGAGAGTGATTTTACCGGATCGGAGTTCCGTTTCGGAAAATAAGATTGATTTTGGAAAAAATGCTTTTTAATTACTTAATTACCCATTTTAATTAATTAAAAGGATTAATTAATCAAATTGAGTGAGGACTTAATTTAAAAAAAAATTAATTAATTAATTAAAATTGATTTTTAATTAATTAATTAATTATGATTACTCAAAATGAGTGTGGAAAAAGCTTGGAGAGAGAGAGAAGAAGCAAATGGATAGCCGATCGACAAATGCTTGAGGTGTATGTTGAAATGAAAAAGAGGGGATATTTATAGGGGCAGATGGGGGTTGGAAAAAACCAAAAAGGGTCCAAAAAGCAAAAAAAAAAAAAAAGGAAGGGCAAAGTGAGAATTTCGAAACAAGGTGAAGGACCGCAAAAATGACTGGCAGACGCGTGTGTGGATCACGAGTGTCTGCCAGACCATCTGGCTACATCCGTCGGAGCATCTAGCGAACGCACCGCCACGTCTGGAGGACGTGTCAGTAGGGGCTAACACGTCAGCCCTGTACTGATGCGTCTGACACTGACGCTCGTCAGTGCGGAGGCGCCAGATGACCAGCGGCGTCCGTTGGACTGGTGGCGCATCCGCTAAGCATCCCCGCAGGCACGGCTCGCGAACATCTATGAGCTGTCTCGATTTTCAGGCTTTGGTTCAATTTTTGAGGCTTTTTGGGTCAGTTTCTGGGGATTCCGAGTCAGTTTTTGAGCTATTCTGAAGTCTGAAAAATTACCGATCAGTGGCGGTGGATCCGAAATTAATTATTGGACAACTTGGCAGTCAATTATGGAGAAAATCTGGTCAGTTTTGGAAGAGCACTGTCTAGTACAGGGGGTCCAATCAGAATCGAAAAAGTGTCAGTTTGAAAAGAAAAATATTCCGGTCAGCTCTGATAAGTTTAGAAATATTTTTGGGACAGTTTGACAATCAGCTTTGAGGAAAATACGGTCAGTCTTGAAAAAATACTATCTGGTACAGATGGTTCGGTCAGGATCGAAAAAGTGTCGTTTTGATAGAAAAATATTCTGATCAGTTTTGTGAGTTCAAAAATAATTTTGGAGGTACTAAAATGAGGGTTCACACCGGCCATCTGGCGTGTCCGCATTGACGCGCCTGACGCTCGTCAGTGTCAGATGCGTCAGTACAGGGTTGACGTGTCAGTCCTGTACTGACACGTCCACCGGACGTGGCGGCGCGTCCGCCAGACGCTCTGACGGACGTCGCTAGCAGGTCTGGCGGACGTACGTGAATCACACGCGTGTCCGCCAGTGCTTTTTGCAGCCATCCTCCTTTTTTCGAAATTTCGACTCTACCCCTCCTTTTTTCTATTTTTTATACCTTTTTTGGTCTTTTTCCAACCCCCATTTGCCCCTATAAATACCCCTTTCATTTCTCATTTTCAACACACCTTTGAGCTCTTGTTGATTGCTATCCAATTGCTCTATTCTCTCTCTCTAATTAGTCTTCTTACTCATTTTGAGTAATCTTAATTAGTTAATTAATTAAAAATCAATTTTAATTAATTAATTAATTTTTTCAATTAGTTTCCACCCACTTCCAGTTAGTTAATTAATTAAAAATTAATTTTAATTAATTAATTAATTTTTCAATTAGTTTCCACCCACTCTCAATTAATTAATTAATTAAAAATCAATTTTAATTAATTAATTTTTTTCAATTAGTTTTCACTCAACTTGATTAATTAATCATTTTAATTAATTAATCCTTTTAATTAATTAAAGTTGGATAATTAAGCAACCAAGTCACCAAATTAATTCCTTTTTCAAAACCAAAACCAATAAAACAGTCATTCGATCTGGAAAATCACTCCGCTCACTCAAAATCCCCTCAAAGAGAAGGTACATCATCTTCTCTCACCAACCCCAAAATCACCCCAAATCAAATCAAATCAATCTGACCAATTCCTAAACCCCCTTTCCACCTCATTGTGGAATGAACTACGTGGATTTTGATCCCCATTTAGTGGGGTACATAGGCATGCTTGGAATTTAACTCCAAGTCTCAAATCCAAATCTCAATCAATCCCCTTCCCCTTTTGTTTTCCATGTAAATTTCAATTTATTACTTTTCTTGTAAATTTCAATTAAAGCAATTATTTAATTATTTTTGGAGTAAAGGAGTGATCTTGTGATTTCCCTAGTACCCATAAGGGCTAGAGGAAATACTCTCCTTTACTTGTGGATGTTTAAATACTCACTATTTATTTTTCCATATATTTCATAAAAATGCCATGATCATGCATTATAAATCGTCATTAATACTTGTTATCCATGAAATCATTTTTCAAAGTCAAATTAAACCTGAAAGTCAAAATCGAGATTATTTAAAACCAAAAACCTAGTCCCCGAGCTCAACTTGATTCGAGGACTAGTGACTTTATCCTTGGGTAAATTAATCGAAGATTAATAAATTCGAGTCAAAATGGGTTTTTCCTTAATTTTTCCACTTAAATAAATTAGGGTGGCGACTCCCCAAACCTTTTCAAAAATCAAATCAATTTTTCGAAGCGATAGCCGCTTCCAATCGTGAGCACCGAAACCGGTACTTAACCTCCCTTAAAAATCGCTTAGCCTTTCCTTAAGGCAGCCACATTTCCCGAGCGAGGGGAGGGGCGTTCGGACGAGGCCTCACATGATCATGGAAAAGAATTTAAAAATTCATATTTTGAAAAGTATTGCAAAGAACATAACATTAAGCATAATTTTTCAACTCCTAGGACTCCTCAACAAAATGGTGTTGTTGAGAGGAGAAATAGATCATTAGTAGAGATGTCTAGGACCATACTTTGTGAAAATGATTTGTCAAAATACTTTTAGGCCGAAGCGGTTAATACTTCATGTCATATCATTAATAGAGCTATGATTAGGCCAATTCTTAAAAAGACCACATATGAATTGTGGAAGGGTAGGAAGCCTAGTGTTGCATATTTTCATCCATTTGGTTATAAATGCTTCGTGTTTAATAATGGTAAGGATAATCTTGGAAAATTTGATGCCAAGTCGGATGAAGGAATTTTCCTTGGTTACTCAAATCATTCGAAGGCTTATAGGATCTTTAACAAAAGGAAACTTTTAGTTGAAGAATCTATTCATGTTATTTTTGATGAATTTCCCTCTAAGTGTATAGATAAAGATGATCCTCAAAATGCTATTGAAGACATGATGGAGGATTTGACCTTACAAGAAACTCAAGCACAAGACTCTCCAATGGATAAAGATAATGCAAGTGTGGATGAACTAAATATACCTAGTTATCAACAAGTTGAAACTCCACATGGAAGGGTGAGGAATGAGGTGAAGGATACTCAAATCGTTAGGGATCTCAATCAAGGTGTAAGAACAAGGTCAAGAGTTCACAATACTTGTGAATATGTTGCATTTCTATCACAAGTGAAGCCAAAGAACACTAAAGAAGAAATTCAAGATGATCAATAGGTATTGGCTATGCAAGAAGAGCTAAATCAATTTGAAAGAAGCAAAGTGTGGATTATGGTTCCAAGACCACAAGACACCAAATGGGTGTTTCACAACAAATTGGATGAATTCGAAATTGTGGTAAGGAACAAAGCAAGGTTAGTTGCTCAAGGATACTCACAAGAAGAATGTATTGATTATGATGAAACATATGCTCCCGTAGCTAGATTAGAAGCAATTATGATGTTACTTGCTACAAAAATTTTAAACTTTTTCAAATGGATGTTAAAAGTGCATTTTTGAATGATTTTATTCAAGAGGAAGTATATGTTGAACAACCTCCGGGTTTTGAAAATGAAAAATTTCCAAACCATGTATTTAAACTAACAAAAGATTTGTATGGTTTGAAACAAGCTCCTAGAGCTTGGTATGAGAGGTTGAATAACTTTTTGCTAGAAAATGGTTTTTCAAAAGGCAAGGTTGACATAAGTCTTTTCATTAAGCATGATAAGCAAGATATCCTAATTGTACAAATATATGTTGATGATATTTTATTTGGTGCTACTAATATTTACTTTGCAAAGAATTTTCTAAGTCTAAGCAAGGTGAATTTGAAATAAGCATGATGGGAGAGCTAAATTTCTTCTTGGGACTTCAAATCAAGTAACTTGAACATGGAACCTTGATAAACCAATCCAAATACAGCAAAGAGTTGCTCAAAATATTTGGGATGGAAAACATTAAACCTCAAACCACACTAATGGGGACTTCAACGAAATTGGAAGTTGATAAGAAAGGTAAATTGATTGATTCCAAGCTTTATAGAAGCATGATAGGATCATTGTTATATCTCATCGCATCTAGGGCAGATATTTTGTTTAGTGTATGCATGTGTGCACGTTTTCAATCAAATCCTAAAGAATCACATATTGTCGGAGTTAAAAGAATTTTAAGATACCTTGTTGATACTCCAAATTTAGGTTTGTGGTATCCTAAAGGATCTTCATTTGATTTATATGGATACTCCGATGCGGATTATGGTGGTTGCAAAATTGATAAAAAAAGTATAAGTGACACATGTCAATTCTTAGAAAGCATGTTAGTATCATGGTTTTTTAAAAAGTAAAATTCAGTTGCTTTATCAACCACAGAAGCCGAGTATGTTGCAGCTGCAAGCTGTTGTACTCAACTTCTATGGATGAGAACACAACTTGAAGATTTTGGTTACTCATTCCATGGCATTCCTATTAAATGTGATAATACTAGTACAATAAACTTGTCTAAAAATTCCATTCAGCATTCTAGGACTAAACATATAGAAATTAGACATTATTTTCTTAGAGATCATGCTAGCAAAGGAAATATTACACTTGAATTTGTGGATACCAAGCACCAATTAACGAATATATTCATAAAACCCTTTGACAAAGAAGCATTCTACTACATTCGAAGGGAACTTGGTATGATTGATACCACTCAGGTATAATCCACCTAAAATTTCTATACTTATTGTTGTTCAAATGTATTTGAGCATAATTTGATGATTTTTTGGTGAAATTATATGAATTATGTATTTTATAGCTTATTTTGATCATTTATTGAAAATTGAGATTAAAATGATATAACTCATATTGAATTATGTGATTTTAAGTTCAATTTATATTAAATAATGTCATTTGTATGAATTATAGTCATTTGAGCATAATTGCACAAAAATGAGTGACAAATTTGCTGTAAAAGTCTAACTTCTACAATTCAAGCCCGTGACTTTCATTTTTCACCGTCGTTATATTTTTCACCATCGTAAACTCTTACTTCACGGCCATGAATTTTACACAGTAGCTTTTTTAAAACTTTTCTCGCCAAAAGTAACGACCTTGAATTTTTTTCAAGGCCGTGATTCATCTGGGTATATAAGAAATATGTCAGTTTGCGCATTTCATTTCTTCCATTTCTCAAACCCCTAACTCCCGTAACTTCTTTCACCATCGCCATTTCCTCTCAAAAATCCCGATTCTTCTTCTTCTTTCTTCATCTAAACTTTACCCATTTCATCATTTTCTTCACTTTTCCTTCAAAATCAACTATGGTTAGAACAAAAATAATATATAAAGGGAAGGATAAAAGCAAAGGGAAGGGAATTGACATGGGTCAAGCTTCAAGAGCAAGGGAGGAGCCACTCAAAGGTCAATTTGGACTCTTTTTCACAAATCCCAACCACAAATCAAGGTTTGACAAGCTTCTTAAGCGTGGAAATCCAGTAGGTAGTCGTTATCTTAACTTTCATGATTTAGATAAACTAGGTTTGTGTGAGAAGCTTGAAAAATATTATGTAGAATTTTTTGGGGATTCCTTCTTTGTGAATATTAGGGAATATGTGTATGCAAATTTGACTCTAGAATTTTTTAGTACTCTTGAAGTTGATAAAAAGGGGACCATGAAATTTAGATTGAAAAATGTGGAAAGAAACTTACCTGTATCAGCTATTGGCAATATTTTTCACTTAAACAAGGAAGGACATGAGAATATTATTAAGGGTTGGGATGCTTCTGCTTTTTGGAAGAAACTAACTGATGAAGAATTTTTTGATGCTAAAACCTCTAAGGCTTCTAAAATGAAATATGTAGGCTATTAAATTTTCCACCGTTTTCTTACATATTCCATTTTTTCAAAAGGGGATAGTAATGGTTCAGTTAGTAAGAAGGAGCTCTTTGCTTTGTACTGTCTGGATAGGGGTTTAAATTTTCATGCTGCAAAATAGTTTGCTGATTCATTCTATGACATGGCAAATAAGTCTAAAGGGAGAATTTTGCTTGGCATGTATATAACTAAAATTCTGCAGCATTTTGATGTGATTGAGCTTTCCGATGAAGAATTCAAAATTACTCGTACTTCTAAGGATTCAATTGATATGACTATTTTGAGGGAATTGAGAATAGCCAAGTATAATGAACAAAATGATACTTGGTCATTGGTTACCCAAAGAGACAATGTGGAGGAAGAGGATAAGGAGGAGGAGGAGGAGGAGGAGGAAAACTTGGAGAATACTGAAAATGTGGGAGTTGAGCATGTTTCTCACAAATGACCTCATAGTTCCTCTTTTGCAGGTCCTAGTGCACTAGTTTCAAATGCTTCTATTTTGGAACGACTTATGGAGAGGTGGGATTCACAAGAGAAAAAGGTTGAAGCATGGCAAGATTCAATGAACGAATGGAAAGCATCAATGAATCTCCGTATGGATTCCTTCGAACAAAACCAGAGGGAATTAACTGAGTCAGTTCGACAGCTACGGGTTGCCTACACCTTTGGTGCTACTCTTTCGGAGTTATTTCCAATTCCTCAATTGATCCACCTGTCGAGCCCTAGTTGTTCATCTATCCATCTTTTATCACTCTATCTTTTTTTTGCTTTTATGTATCATTTTATGATTGTAGTTTGATAAATTATGACACATTTTCATATTTGGATGCTATTTATGTTCTGTAACTTCTTTTTAAAACCTTTTATGTTTCTATATATCCATTGTGCTTATCTTAGTTATAATCGATTTTGTATTGGATTTCTTTTAAATACTAGCATATCTTGAGAGGGAGTTGGAATACTTATTCTTTTTGATTGTTGACAAAAAGGGGGAGAAAATGCAATTTGTTGATGATTTAAAACTTTGTTTAATTAGGCTTACAAATTGCAAATTATTTGCTTAATTGGGCTTAGTTTTGTCATCATAAAAAAGGGAGAGATTGTTGTCTCCTTTATATTTTGATGATTCAAAAACTTTATTTAATTGAATATGTGAGTTTTAATGTAAAACTATAATGTTAGTTGTGTTTTTAAGCATATTAATAGGTTTTCACAAAACTCACCACCTTGAAAAATGTCACCCCCTTGACTGGCATGAATTTAAAGATTCAAATTTGCGAGGGAAAACTTTCAGGCATTGACTTGTGATTCATAACCGTGAAAAAGGGACAGAGAGCTTTGGAATTGTTCGACTCTGCTAGTAACGGCCTTGACTCAGAAAGTCACCACCTTGAAAGAAAAAGTAACGGCCTTGACTCCTGATTCACGACTGTGAAAAATAGACAGGGAGCTTTGAGATTTTTCAACTCAGATAGTAGCGGCCTTGACTCAAATGTAATGACCGTGACTCCAATATTCATGGCCTTGACTTTAAAATACACGCCGGTGAACATGTCAAATCAAACAAAATCTGAAAGATTTTATAGCCGTTGGAGACGTGGAGGGAGCAGATTTTACTTGGATTTGGATCACATTTATTGCTCCTATAAATACAAGAAGGCTCAAATGAAGATTAAAACTCTAGCCAAGTGAAAATCAATTGCAATACAAATCAAAAAGATTACTTGTGATTCATACTCTATTGTTAAAACACTAAGCTCAATCCTTTCATCTCTTTAAGAGTTCTTCATTCAAAGCCAGTGTATTTCATTGTAATCTTTAACCTAGCTTGTATCCAAGTCTTGGAAGACTTTAAACACAAAAATCATTGTATCTTGAGTGTGTTGAGTGAAATCCTGTGAAATCTATTATAAAGGGCGAAATCCCGAAGAACTAAACTTGTAAAGCTTTGGGTGAAATCTCGGTTGTTTAGTGGAACCCTAAATCAGTTTGATTTAGGAGACCCTCTTCCGTATAGAGATTCTTGTAAAAATCTATCGCCATGCCCTTAAGGACCTCAAGATCTTTAACCTAACGATTGGAATGTTCTCTAAGATCTTCATTTGATCCAATTGGTTTTAGATTTTTGAAACCAAAGAATCTCTTCTTGAATCAACACCTGCTCATATTCCTGCTTAAGACACTCTCTTCTTTCCTCAAGATTCCCAGACTTTTGAAACTGAAGAATGTATTTGATTTTTTCAATCTCTGCAATGAGTCTTTTCTTCCTGTTAAAAATATTCCTAAATG
This sequence comes from Vernicia montana, assembly GCA_949750685.1. NCBI lineage: Eukaryota > Viridiplantae > Streptophyta > Magnoliopsida > Malpighiales > Euphorbiaceae > Vernicia > Vernicia montana. Next base: position 1,532 of record CATKHJ010078547.1, on the reverse strand, counting down.
ATTCATTGTTCCACTTTTTGACCTTATCTACAAAATCTGAACTTGCTTTGACCCAATCCAACTCGCTCTGCTAATTATCCTTCACAAAACTCTTGAATTTTGGATGAGTTAACGAAGCAGCTTGAAAACAAAAAGGACACTTATCCATGGGAGGAGGTTCAACACCCTGTAACATAAGAAGAAGGGATCTATGGTCTGACTTAATCCGAGGGAGATGTTTAACCACAGCTTCTTTGAAATGAAGTCTCCACTGCACATTGCAAATTGTCTCTCCCTTAAGATACCTCTTTCCCATGTAAACTTGGGACCCGAAAACCCCGAATCAATAAAAGAGCAATCATGCATAATGTTTTTCAACTCTTTACACTTCAAATTGTTAGCCGAGGCACCCCCCCATTTTTTCATCAGCATTCAAATACATGTTGAAATCCCCAGCAAGCATCTAAGGAGCGTCAATGTCTTTAGCCAAATCACGAATCACCGACCAAAGTTCTTGGCGAATGCTATACTCTGGACTACCACATACCGTAGAGCAAAAGCCACAATCAAAACCAAACTTCCATTTAAAATGAATCAGCTAATGATGAGAGCACAAGACATCAACTTGAACTTATTTCTTATGCCAAAGAAGCCAAATACCACCCAAAAATCCATGAGCCTCCTCTCTATAACAACCAGAAAATTCTAATTTACGAGAGACCATTTTTGTTTTCTGACCGCTAATACGAGTCTCAGTAAAAACAAACATAATTGGTCTATACCTGCGGATCAAATCCCTAGCCGAACCCAAAAATAACTTGCTCCTTACTCCTTGACAATTCCAAAATATAATTGACATGGATAAAAAGAGATAAGGAAAAATAAACATAAGCTAACCAGCCAACCAGAACACTATTGGGACTTAATTGCCAACACAATGTCCAAATCCCCACAGAAGATTGCAGCTGCTTCTTCTTCCCCCAATTCATACTCCACCACCTCTAGACACTTAGGTTTGGAAATTGGGTTCTTTGTAACATCATTGAAATGGGTTCTTTTGGAAGAAATTAATGAATTAACCATTTGTTTGCGACGGTTAGGAGGTTTTTTGGCTTTGGAGGTCGAAGCAAATTTCTTTATAGAAGAGCCCCCTCCCCTTGAGCTAGGAATCAGGCAAATAGTTGTATCTGGAGAGATAAACGGGTAGGAGGAGCTCGGTTGGGTATTATTAAGAGAGGCCAACTTATTTTGAGGGGTTTTTTACACAAATACATAAAAAAGAAGAAAATATTATAAAAATACTCTCAAAAAAGAAAATTTAAAAAAATGCCTATTTAACTACTTTTTATTACAAAAATACTCCCATTAACTTTTATATCATATATGTGATGGTGAGTTTGTTTATAATGAGTTTTTTTTTTTTTAAATGACAACTTAATAATATTATTTTTTTAAAAAAATCTCAACAATTCTAAATTTCTTCTTAATATTATTATAAAATTAATTATTTTTTTTATTTTTTATTTAATGAAATAAGCTCTTAATAATCATAT
>CATKHJ010078534.1:0-15490 GCA_949750685.1 Vernicia montana | reverse complement strand
TATATATATATATATATATATATATATATATATAATTTAAAAAAACGATTAACATATGTTTACATTGGAACATATGAACATAGAGATTTATGCCTTTTTTTTTTCTTTCGAAAAAAGAATAAGATGGAAAGAAACATATGTATATCGTGCTGATAACGTGTTGTAAATCGGCTTATTAGCTCAGTATATCAAAAACAATAAGAAGATATATAAAGTAATAAAGTAAAGAGAGAGAAAAAATATATAGAGAGTAAAAGGAGCTCCAAACTCTTATTATTATATTAACTCTAGTTTCCCTTATATAGAGAAATAGTTAGGTTTTAGTATATACAATATTACTAAAATAACCATATATTATAATCTCTCTAAAGTATATACTCAAGGATATTTAAGTAATATCCATATATAATAATTATCTATAACAATTCATTTAATAAAATTTAATATTAAAAATCAAAATACTCTAATTTAAATTAAATATGACTCTTTTTATGCAGGAATAAAATGAGAAAATAATTATATATTTTTTTATTTTTTAATTATTTCAAATAATAGAATTCAAATAAATTATATCACTTTAAAATTTATTTCAAATAAATAAATTTTATCATTAATTGAATTGAATTTTATTCATGTGTAAGGATTGAATTAAATTAAATTTAATATCAATAAAATTCGAAACATAACATCCACTTTTAAAGTAATCTTATTTTATAAAATAGAATAAAACACTAGTTTCAAATGGTGGTTTTAACTTTACATGTTATTTGGTTTTTAAATATTTACTCTAATGTCTTGATTGCACATGAAAAAATCATGTTAATAAAATAAATAAAAATTAATCCCATAATCATTGCGATAATATTAAAAAAAAAAATAATCAATAGAACTGCTATATACTTGGAAATCCTCCATTCTAGAATTTTCATTTTTGTTTTGTGTAATCTCATCATACCATTGGGATAAAACACTAGGTTAAAATGGTGCTTTTAGTTTTATATTATTTGGTTTTTACAAGTTTTTAATTTTTTTTTTTTAATGTTTTGATTGAGCACGAGGAATTTATGTTAATAAAATAAATAAAAATTAACCCCACAACCACCGCCATGATACTAAAATAATAATCAGTAGACAGCTATATGTATACTTGCAAAGCCTCCATTATAGAATTTTCATTTTTGCTTTGTGTTATTTCACATGTCATTCCCATTATTTCAAAATAACACATCTTGTGAAATACAATTCAACGGAAGGAGGAGTATCGTATTTTTTCTTTAGTTTTGGAGTTTTGGCCAAATATTTTAAAGAATAATAGGACAAGAAACTTGTCTACAAGAATAATGCAACTTCCACTCACCCATCTAGGTTGATAATTCTGTGCAAAAAAATATATATATATCAAGGTTGATAACTCATGTTGTTAAAATCAGACCGAACTAATTGGTCGGGCCAGTTAAATCAAAAATTGATTACTAGTCTGATTTTTAAATCATAAAAAATCAAAAAAATTATGAACTGAAAAAAATCAGTTCGAATCAGAAAAATTGGTGATCGGTCGAATCGAATTTTTTTAAAACGACAACGTTTTGAACTAAATTTTTTTTTTTTGAAAAAAGAAAAAATGACAGATAAATTAAATTAGACCGATCAGACTGTGAACCAGCAAAAAAACTGGTTCAACATCCGATCTAATTTTAACAACATTGTTGATATCTAATCCAAAATATTTTGTAAATTTATGATCAAATCAATTTTTTTCTTTTTAATTTTCTCCGACTAACAAATAAAATATTTTATTTTTTTAGATATTTTAAAAAAGGGAAGCAGGTGAAGAAGGAAAAATGTCGCATCAATTCCGTCAATAGAAGAAAAGTTCATTATTTTATTATTTATATTAATTAATAATTTTTTATTATATAAATTATTCACAGTTTAATGACCCACTAGATTTTATATTCGGTTGTGTTACACGCGTTTCAATTTGGTAAAAAAAAAAAAAGAGCTCAACTCAATTGACTTTTAATAAAAAGCTGAGGTATTTAAATTGGGAGCAGCTATTCCCACTCCATTTCATTCTACCCACACTCCTCACGGACCCACATTAAAATCTTTAACAATTAATTCCGGAAATTATTGATTTTGGTGGAGTTCCCATTTAAACCATCTTTTTTTCTTCTGCTTCATTTTGATTTGCTTTTTGGTTTGTGCCCATTCAATCAACATTGAAGTTGAAATAAAGTCGTAATTTCTACCAAATTTTGGTTCAAAACTTTATATTCATATCAATCTTCTATATATATTTTTTTAATCCAACATTGTAAAAAACTTCAAATCCAACTAAAAAAAACTTAAGTTATTTGGTAATGAGACACGGAGACTCATACATTATATTAAGTTTTAATATTTTTTATTATTTTTTATGTAGGATTTTTTAACTTTAACACGTGTTAGTTACACAAAAAAGCACAAAAAAATTGGAATGCAGAACTAACTCTGATACTATGTGAGAAACATCGAATCCAACAAAAAAAAAATTTAAGCTATTAGGTAATGATATGGTAAAATAACAATAATTGATTACCCCATTAAAATTATTATCAGTCAAATATGATATGGATATAATTATTATTTTTTATTTGAGAATAATGAACATAATGTTATTAATAATAAGAAAAATTATTTCAAGAATTTTGAATTTATCGTATTAAATATTTATTTCTTCACATTAATTTCTCAAATTTTCATTTTTTTCACATTGAGAATCTTTTTATGACAAAAGTAAAATTAATAAGAATTTCATTATTAGCATTTTAAAAATATTAAAAAATTAATACTAATTTTTCATTTTGAAATTTCTTAAAGCTATAGGAAAAGGAAAGACTCATTTTTATGCTTCTAAAATGTTTTAAGTTTTATGAACTAAGCAGAATATTTTTTTAAAAAAAAAAATTACAATTTTTTTAGTAATTTTTAAATTATTAGTATTAATAAAATTTTCACTAATTTTGTCATAAAAAAAATTAGTTCTTTATATTAAAAAAAGTAAAATTTCATTAGTTAAAAATATAGACAAATGAAAATTTGGAAATTCAATAGAAAAATAAAACAAATTTATTTATTTATTTATTTTAAAAAATAATTTTAAATGCTCCAAATAATATTTTTTCCCTTAATAGTTATATGAGGTAAAATATTCAGTAAGTTACCTATAAATTATAATTATTAGGCTTCGTTTGTTGCGAAAAATATTTGTCTAGAAAATATTTTTTGCCTTTTTTAGTGTTTGGTGCGTAAAAAATAAATAGTCAAACAAAAATAATTTGTAATCAACAAGAAAAATAATCTAATTTTAAGGGAAAACAATTTCTCATTTTGAAAATGAAAAGTTATTTTCCTAAGCGTTCTCTTACGCCTCAAGCACCAAAAAATTAGGATTTTGAGCAAGATAAACTATTTTGGACATGTTATTGTGGATGTTATCTAGTAGTATCTCTTTGAATTCTCTTTTAAGATTTTTAAATACGTATTTTTATTATTTTGGGACATATATAATTATGGAGATATTATATATTTTTTTAAACTTATGTGACTTAGGAATTTTACTTTGATTGATATAATTAATGACATTTTATTATTATTATTATTATTATTATTATTTGTTGCAGGTTTGATTTCATATATATGTTAGATATATGTAAAAATATAGTATTTTATTGCTTATTTAAATAAATAAAAAAAATTGTTTTTCAATAATGTGCATCAAACATTGAAAAATATTTTTCCGGCGTTTTCCACTATTACATTCAAACAATATAAAATATTTTATTTTCTTGAAACATATTATTTTCCGTGAAATAAACAGAGTCTTAGTTACAAATTATACTTGTATAAAGAAATCTTTTAAGCATAATACGAATGCAAAAAAAATATTGATTAATTTTTTTTTAAAAAAAAAGATTAATATGGTGGAGTAATGTTTAGTTCAAAAAGGTCTCCAGTGCATGTGTGCACAAGCAAAAACAAAAGTCTACGAAACAAATAAAAGAAAAGGAGGGTAATATGGGCACTCAATTAAAACCTGAGCCACTTAACCCACAATTCCTGCAAAGAATTGTAAAAAATTCTTATTATGGAGTCCAAGGGAGTGCGGCAAGAATTGGGTGGAGTGCAAATAGCCGGCTCCGTTTAAATTAGCCGTCAAGAACTCAGAGGCGAATTGGCCTTTGACCCCTTTTATTTCTCCTCGGTATGGTTTATTGTCTTTTTATGTTTCTTCATCGACCAGTGGCATTTTTAATGATTTCCTAAAAAAGCTTGGATGATTTGTTATTTGTCGGGCCATGAACTGTGACCAATTGCTACGACTTGAGTTTTCCATGGTGAGTCATTCGGCTATCATGGGTGGATTGAGGGGCAGTTCTGTGCAGAGTGAATGAATATTTTGTCTTTTGTCATGTTTTGGAAGAATTCCTTAATTTCATGTCCTTCAGCAGACTGGTTGTCAAACTATTCAGGCCCGTTTATTTTTTAAAAGTGTTTTTTAATAAAAAAATTTATATTATTTTTAAAATTATTTTTTCTCAAAAACATGTAAATTGATATTTTTCTCAAAAATATATTTTAAAAATTAATTTATAAAAAATAATAAAAATCAATCAATTAAATTAAAAAAATTCTAAAAACGCTTTTTTAACTCTAAAAGAAATGTCAAATACACCATCAATCATATTGTCCAATTGTGTGCAAGTTTTAGAAATCTCTCTCTAAACTCTTTTGTTCCCTAAGCTAAGGTTTTGTCTAAGGTTACCCTCCGGTGACTACAGCCACCGTAAGGGCTTTTCTCTTTTCTATTTAGGTGGTCTTTTCTTTTCTAGTTTTTTAAATAAGCTTGCTAGGGTTCTCAGATCCCTTTTCTTTCCCATTCACATCGGGTCTCTTTTATTTTGGGTTAATGTTTCTATTTTACTCAGATGGCCACTCATTTATTTTGGGGAAACCCAGATTTGGTTGGTTCTTCCAAGATCTTCCTTTATGGCCGGAGTTTTTTGTTGCCAGATTAGGAGCTCCATGCATCAAAGTTTTTATTTCTCTACTGAGTTCCTCTGCCATGAACAGAGAGTTTTCCTTCTAGAGATGGCAGATTTGGATATGGATGGTTGATCCATACAACTGTAGGCTAGGTTTCATTTTCTCAAGTATGAGGTGGGTATGCTTTTGGCTCAAACAGTACAATATCTTTTGGATTGGTCCAGCTGCAATTCTGTTCTGGGTTAGATTCTTCTTCCCTTGGTCTCCGAAGGCTCTACATATAGGGTGGAAAGGGTTATTTGAAAAGAAAAAGACAGAACATAGTTTGTTTAGAAATTTCAAATTTGTAGGCATTGGGCCAACTCATTGAACTTTAAACTCACTGTTAAAACTCCCTTGATGGATATGTTTATATTGGACTCCAAGTCCATTCTTATTTTCTCTAGTTGGTCTCTCTCAATTTATGTAATATTTAATTGTATTGTATTGGTGTTTGTGCCCCTTAATGAGAATCGATTTTAATTTGGCAAAAAAAAAAAAAAAAAAAAAAAACAGACTGGTTGTCTTTTTTTCTTACACAACAAATTGACATCTTTGCTGCTAATTTTACATAGCTACTTAGAAGTTGTGTGAATAACAAATTGATTCAACATGTTTTCTCAATGTTATACTTTTGTACAGGCCATTAATTTATTCATTAAACCTTTTTCTATCTTCATATATATGGCTATACTTACCATAAACTCAATTTTTTATCAAACAAATCTGAATAAAACGTTTTATTTTACTTAATCAATGCGTTGATAAAATGGCAAGACTAATTGCAGGGTCAAATTTCACCATAATAAATTTCTTTCCGAATCAACAGAAGTAAAAAAAAAAAAAAAAAATTGAAAAAAAAAAGAAACCTTTATTGATCACTTTTCAGTAATATTAAAGTTAAACTTCAAATTAGGACCAAATTACTAGCTAAACACAATAGTTAATTATTAGGAGCATCAAAGCCAAGACCTGAATTCCTCAAAGAAAAACCTCCATCAACCACAATATTCAATCCACTAATAAACTTAGATTCTTCACTTCCAAGATACAAAGCAGCCTCAGCAACATCATCAGCATCCATTCTCACTCCTTTAAGATTTGACACTGCCATTGATACTTCTTGCACTGTCTTCAAATCCACCCCACCCATTGCTTTTGCAGCCATAGGAGTTGGTATACCAGATGGTGAAATACAGTTAACTCTTATTCCATATGGCCCCAAATCTACAGCTAAATTCTTTGTTAGCCCAACAACTGCATGTTTTGAAGCTGAATAAGGATGTGGAGTTCCACCATAAGTCACAGAAGCAACACTTGCTGTAAAAATAATAGATCCTTTTCTTTCTGGAATCATTACTCTAGCGGCGTGTTTGGCTCCTAAAAATGCACCATACACATTTACGTCGAAAACTTTCTTAAAATCTTCATGTTCAAATGATAGTATATGGGGATTAAATTTTCCTGTAATTCCTGCGTTGTTGTACATTATATCAAGCTTTCCATATTTTGAAACGGCTGTGTTTACTGCATTTTCAACATCAGATTCTTTAGATACATCACATGGTACGTATACAACTTTATCTCCGCATTCTGATTTGATTTCCTCTGATACAGAGCGACCCAATTCGGATTGGACGTCGGCAATAACAACCTTAGCGCCATGTCGAGCAAAAAGTTTTGCAGTACTCTCGCCAATGCCGCTAGCTCCTCCTGTCACTAAAGCTACTTTGCCTTGTAGCCTGCACACAAAAATTATTAATGTTTTAAGCAATCTACTTGTGATTGTGAGAACACTTAAATTCAATCCAGAAACTTAAATTAATGGAACGTAGAAACACCAAATTAAATCTTAATCTCTTTAGTTTGCTTTTAATGTGAAATTTTTAGCCATTGTTTGAAAATTTAAATTTTGTAATAATTCAATTGAATTGAATTATATTTTATTAATTTTCATGTTTGGAAAGTTATAAATAATAAAATTTAATTTTTTAAATTACAAAAAAAATCATTTTGAAAGAATTAAAATTATACTAAAATGAAAAGATTTTACAAGATTTCAATTCATTTCATAAGGTACATTATTAAAAATAAAAAATCCCCTCATTTAAATTAAACTTAATTTTTTCTATATAAGGGTATAAAATGAGAAAATGATTACAATCTTTTTTACTTTTCAATTATTTCAAACAGTAAAATTCATATAAATTCTATCATTTCAAAATTTATTTTAAATATATAAATTTTCTTATTAATTGAATCGAATTTTATTAAATAGAATTCAATTAAATAGAATTATTTCGGAAGAATTATTCCAAATAGTATCTTAATTATAATAGTTAATTTTATTAATTTAGTTATCTCAATTTTTATATAAAAGTTAAATCGAAGCGAATTAATAAATTTTTTAAAATTAAAATTGAAGCAAATTAAAATAATAATAATCGTAAGAATCTTGTTGAATTCCGTCCAAATTAACTAATCTAAATACGAAATATTGAGTCAGACTTTCAAATATAATAATTAGTGATGGCTGGTGGGAATTATTTAAAAAAAAAAAAAGATTTGATTAACGGTGGCAGTTATTATAGCAATAAAATTAGAATAAATTACTATTTAATTTTTAAAATTTGATTTAATTAGCTAATTCGTTCTTAATTTTTAAGAAATTAATTCATCAATTTTAATTCTATTAAACTATTTAGTCTTTGATAATAATTTTTTTTCCGTTAAATATATAAAAAATAATTAAAATGTCTTGTTATATATAATAAATATAAATATAATCTTATTATATTAAAACACTTAGCTAGAGTATTAGAAAAGTCAACCAATGGGATATTCACTATGCTGCTAAGGCACAATTTTGTACATTTTCCATCCGTCATTCAAAGTGTAACAGTGATGATTTAGCAAAAACTAAAAAATTATAATATTGGTACGAGGTCAAGTGACCTGAAATATCCTGATGAATTTTTAAAATTTTATTTTATTCTTTAAAAATAAATTATTATACTATAAATTGATGAATAATTTGATAGGGAGATCATGGTGAGGTGATAAAGAAGGAAAAAAGGGATGATCCAGAATAGAGAGAGAGAGAGAGAAGAACAAGATCAACAAGCTCATGTGATTCCAGCTCCCCCCTTCTCTTTCTTATTGAGAGTTTTCTTGGTTTGGTTCGGTCAAAATATCAAACCAACCTCACTTTCAGACTTTAAAAAAAAAAGACTCAAAAGTCAAAAATGCTATTTTTACCATAAGGTATAATTGTAAATAAACTTCTCAATTTATTGTATAATAGTCTATTTTTAAAAGATGGGATAAAATTATAAAAAATAAAAAAAAAATCAGAGTATATGATGATAGCTAGTAATATTAATAAGTACATAAATATTCATAATGTAATTAAGTTGATATACTAATTGAAATTAAATTAAAAATAAAAAATAAAAAAGATAAGTCTATAATTAATAATCATATAAATAGAAAAATAAAAAAAAGATAAGTCTATAATTAATAATCATATAAATAGAATGATAATATATTTGCTTACCTCTTGGCAAAAGTAGAAAAGTTGGAAGAGGCTGCCATGATATGTTCTTTTTCTTTGCTGGTAAATGAGAACCTTGGAGTTTGAGAGAAGGTTGATGATTATGTATGATATAGGAACTGAAGATGGGGTGGTTTGTGTGTCATATATATATATATAGTCAACTGGCTGCCTTAAGTTAGTCAAATTTTTTTTTTAATTAGGGTCCAGCAGGCACTGGCACCTTTAGTCAATAATTTTTTTTTTTAAATTAAATTTTAAGGGAGGGTCGAATTCAAAATCTTTCAGTCATAAAAATAATTTTAGTATCAATGAACCAACTGCACATTAATTGCCTTTAGCCAATAAAAACTTTAATTTAGTGTTAAAATTAAAATTAATTTCCTATAAGATTTTAGATTTGATCTTTGTTTATATTGAGTTTAAATTTTATTTAATACATTTGATATAATTATTAGTTTAATAATTGAAAATTTTATATTATTTTAATATTAATATAATTTTATATCTAATAACATATATAATACCTTCAAAACAATATTAAAAAAAATAAAAAAATAAAAAAAAATAAAAATAAAAAAAAAAACCTGACAGCCTTTAATTAATAACCATTGTTGATACATTAAGATAGGTATAGCCCCAACAATCACATGGAGGCGGTCATAATAATACAATCAAATATATACTTTGAATTATCCACATATCTCGGCTAAATGATATAAAAATACTAAATTTTAGTATTTTTTCTATGTACTTATTAAAGAAATTTTTTTTATAAGTGAATACTTAAATTTTTATTTTTTTTTTTCAATTAGAGGTCATATGAGACTTTTTTATTAAAATCTCACCCAAGTGAATGACATAATATGATACATCATCCCAGTTATCTAACTCAGCACTTCAATTCGGATCCACATTAGAAGAACTTTAGTAATCACATTTAAAAAACTCTCAAAATTTAGTGATTTTTGAAGTCATTTATATTTTTCGCCTTTTAATTCATTTAATTATTTTTTATTCAAAATACTTTTAATTATTTTTTTATTTTTTCATCAAAATATTCTTTTAATCCTTGTAATTTAAATATTATTTAATTTTCATAAATTCTGACAATAAATTTTCTTTAAAAATCAATCTATGAACCTAAAATCATTGGGGTTTTTTTTATTCAAAATATTCTTTTAATTTTTTAAATAAAAATATTATTCTAATTTAAACTTACTAAATTAGAAGACATTTTTCTAATAAATTAATAACAATTAAATTTATTAAATGATCTCAATAATTTATATAAATTATTGTATAAAATGCAACAACTTAATAATTAATATTTAAGATCTATTATATGGTTTATATTCAAATCAATAAATAATTTATTTAAATTTTAATGTGACAAAATAATTTTTTATTTTCTTTCTAAAATTTAAATTAGAAAAATATTTTTACTTAAAAAAATTACAAGAATATTTTGAATTAAAAAAAAAGTAACTAATGGTTTTGGATTTTTATGTTAATTTTTAGGGAAAATTTATTATTTAAATTTATGAAAATTAAATAAAATTTAAATTAGAAAAATATTTTCACTTGAAAAAATTAAAAGAATATTTTGATGAAAAATAAAAAATAATTAAAGGAATATTAGTGAACATAATTAAAATAATATTTTGAATGAAAAATAATTAAAAGAATTAGATGACTGAGATAATTTGTTATGTCATGTCAATACTCTGGTAAAATTTTAATTTGAATATGGCCAGTAACCTTTAATTAAAAAAAATAAAAATTTAAGTATTCATTTATAAGAAAAATTCTTTAATGATAAAAAAAAAAAAAAAAAAAAAAAAAAAAAAAAAAAAACCCGCAAATTTAATAATTTTTGGTATAATTTATCCGCATATCTCTTGTTCCATGGAGAAGAAAAATTGGCAAAATTTGGAAACATATGTAATATAATAATGTCAGTCAACATTGCTAGCTGAGAGGTCGTTGTCATAAACATCTCTCATTTTGAGTCAATAAAATAATATTACATTTTTTTTTAAAGTCCGAGTTCAAACTTGAGATTTCAATTATTTGAAGTCTAAAAGACTAGAACATTTCTCAATTTCTGACTGGTCAAAATATGTGCACATTTTTTTATTTTATTTTTTTCACATAAACAACTAACCTCATATTTATAAACATAAATTATTATAATACTCCTAAATTTTAACACACATATATATTAATTATTATCGGAACAGAACTAGACTTCAAAATTTAAAAGAATTAAAAATAGTCATGGTCACAAAAAAAAAAAAGAAGTTAAATTTATAAGGTTAATGTAAAAAAATTTAAAATTTTTAGTACTATTATTATAATGTAAAATATTTATTTATATATAAATATAATAATTTATTGATAACAAATAAAATCTTAGAAAATTTAAGACAAATCTATATATATTGATTTTAAGGAAATAGTTATGAAATATAGTGATTTTGTTATTGGCTAATGTCTTCCACACATTATTATTATTATTATTATAAAAAGGTGAAAAAAAATTATAGTGAATATATTACTATTTTGCTCTCATGTCTCCGGATAATAAATATCTATATGTAATTTCCAAATAAATAAATAGAATATGAATATGAATATTTACTATCTTCTCCATCTCTCCATTGTACCCTCCATTAACTAATATATTACTAACCTTACCTTCCTTTCTCTTCGTACACAGATTTATATAACTAATTATCAATTAATTAATGTTAAATATTAATGGTCCAGCCGACCATTTAAAAAAATATATATATATCAGCAATTCTAAATCTCTTCTCAATATTACTATAAAAAAATTATATTATATTTTTTATTGTATTAAATAACCTTTTAATAATCATATATATTATAAAAAAATGAAAAATAATTTAAATCAAAAACCAATAAAAAAATAAGAAAATTAATAATAAGAAAGAATAATTTTGTATGGTATATATTAGGTATATGTATGTTTTGAAATAACATTTATTTCATGTAATTTTTCGTATATTTTTTGTATATATTTATATATTTAGTGTCACTTTGCATATATATTAGGTATATATATATGATATATGTTACATATATCTTTACATAGACGTTAAGTATATATTTAATATTTATAATTACTTTATATATATATATATATATATATATATATATATATATATATGTATATATATTGCAAATTTAAAAAAATTAGATACAATCACCAAAAATAATAACCTAATCAAATGTTGAATTCAAATCAAAATGATTTTTTTTAATTTCTTTTCTTTTGAACTTATAATTGTTTAAAACACAACATTCACCCTATAAATTAGATTTAGATACAACAGTTATTTTATAATGTTTCAAACATAAACAGTGATCTAAAAAAAATAAAAGGAAAAGAAATAGAAAAATTATATATATATATATATATATATATATATATATATATATATAAAAGAACAAGAAAAGTATATATATATAAAAGAACAACAAAATTGACTTTTCTTGCCTAGCCTAGCATGGTATTGCGGTGCTTCAATAAAAAAAAAAAAAACTCCATAAAGAAAGATAAGAATGGTTATTTGTTTTCTTAAAAGTGACAGGTGGGATCCATAATTTTCTCTCTCTATGCGAGCCTCCATTATCTGTCACTTTAGGCCCACATTTAGCTATACCCAGTGCTACGGAGCAAAAATACGTCTTTTTGTAAAAAAAAAAAAAAAAAAAAAAAAGGTGAATATTGTGTATAAAAATAAAACATTGAGAATAAAATTTAAGAAAAAAAAAGTGAGTGTATAATTGTAAATAAAAAAAAAAATGGGTATGTAGCGTAATTTTTTAAGAGTTTTACTTCGAAAAGATAAAATATTTTCATACATGACTTTTTTTTTTTAAATACACTTATTAAATTTTTTATTTTAAAAATATTTCATTTTTAAAGATATATCACAAATATATTATAAATATAAAAAAATATATATATATTTTTTAAAATCTGAAAAATAAAATGGTATTTAAAAAAAAATAAAAAAATTATATTTAGTGTAATTTTTTTATTTTTTATTATAAAATAATTCACATATGGGCCTAAATTTTATATATTAGGCCCGATTCCAAAACCAAACCTAAGCTAAAATTTCGGCCCGATAAATTGGTAGGATTAAAATTGAAGCCCACACCCCACAGTATAAGGTCTCAAGTCTAATTTCTTGGGGCCTAAATTTGATTTAATTGAAATAAAAAACAATGACTTATACCCATGCCATAGTAGATAGCATGAAGTAATGTAATTATACCATAATTTGGCTTTAATTGGATTCAAATTCATACCTAAGATTTAAAAATTAATTTTAAAATCATTAAATCAAAACTCGTTAATAAAATTCATATTTATTTTATACACTAAAAAATTTTAAAATAAATAAGTGTGGACTAATTTTAAACTCATGATCTCATACATGCATGTATTTTGCTATTAGAGTGAAATTCCAATTGGAAATTGTTATTGAATATGCATGTATATTGGAAGCCAATAATCACATAATTGTATAATTTAAATCATTATATATATAAGTACAGTAGCGCACACACTTGAGCATTAGTAGCTATATAATTAATTAAAAACATTAATTAATTATAATTAAGAACTCAATTAATCCTTTTTGTTTTATTTATTATAATTTTATCTTTTGGAATAAGATTACAGTTTTTTTTTTTTTTTTTTTTTTGCCAAAGTAGAAATATTTCATTTCATTAAAGGGGTAAATAAGTCCAATTCAATACAAACAAGAAATAAAAATACAAGGAATATTCAGCATGGAACACATTCAATGATTTAGAGTCCGAAACACAATACCTAATAGTGGGTTTTTTAATAATGGACTTCAAGCCCAAAGAATCCAAAGCTAAGTTTGGTGGATAGCCAGTTTTAAGGCCTACAAAGAATGTGTAATTCCCAATCAACCCCTGCTCTTCCTCCCTTGTTTCAGAACCCTCTATTGGTTGTGTCTCCATTGTCGCCAACAACCAAGTAGGAACGGAAAAAACCCAAAAGAGTACGGTAAAAGTTGAATCTCACCAAAAAATATTGTACTGAATAAGCCAATAAAAATCCCTTCTCTGATATGAAAATTGGTGAAATGACTAAGAGCATGGATTAACCTTATACAACCATGGCTGTCAAAACAACAGAAAAGCTCTATTCATGGCACAAAAACTCAACAATGAGTAAAAATGATTGGAGTACAGAGCTTCTTCCCTGGTTGACCAAATTTGTTCATCATCCCACCACCATCCATCCAAACACAACAGATGATGTAGTGAGAGATCTTTTTCATCTTGACAACAAGCTTCCATTGTTGTAGATCTGAAACAAAACAACTTAAAGAGCAAAAGATAAGAGACCGATTTGAACGGTAAAACAAAATGATACAATCTTAGCCATTTTATTTAGGAGATTAAATAAAGATGAAAGAAAACAAACAAACAAAAAAGCAAGATAGAGGAGGTCCTTACCAGTGGCTAGCAGAGGCCCAACGTAGGGGACTGAAGATTTTAGAGAGAAGTTGAAAAACGATGCATAATATTTTATTAGGTTATTAGGTTAGAGAGCAGTTGAATAAGATTACAGTTATAGTATAAGAAAACTATGTCCTGAATCAATACTTATTAATTTGAAAACCTGATCTCAGGGAATAACCTACATCAACAATAAGATTCAACCCACTTACAAATTTAGACTTTTCACTTGCAAGATACAAAGCAGCTTCAACAACATCATTACAATCTACCATTATTCCTTTTTCATTTGCCTTGTCCAAGATTTCTTTTTTCACTATTTTCACATCCTCGACTCCCATTGTCCTTGCAGCCAATGGAGTTGGCATTCCACTTGGTGAAATACAATTAACCCTAATTCCATTTTGCCCTAGCTCCACAGCCAAGTTCTTAGTTAACCCAACAACTACATGCTTCGACGCCGTATAAGGATGAAGACATACTTGAAGTGAACAAGATACAACCTTTGTTTTCTGGAATCATTACTCTAGCGGCGTGTTTGGCTCCCAAGAATCCTCCATATACATTTATATAAAAAACTTTATTGAAATCTTCTCTCAGTTGATAATATTCTTGTGTCGTATTTTCCAATAATTCCTGCATTGTTGAATAGTATATCAAGCTTTCCATGAGTTGAAACCATTGTGTTCACTGCGTTTTTGTTTTTACCCGATTTCCTTCCTCAAGCCGCGACGATCCTAGGGCATGGGTAGGCTTAAGGCCACCGAAAACCAGTAGGAACCTCATCGATCAATCAATCAATCATCAATATCCATATCATACAATCTCCCAAGATCAGAACCAAATAACTATATCAATCCATTCTCATCAATATCATTCATAATTCTAATGAATTGCCATCTTACAATTGGTTAATGTTATAAGGCCCACAATACTATTTCTTTACATATATCATTCAATACACTACCATGAAGCATCTATGTTTGAATAATTATCTATACAAAAAGAATTAATAGATAATGAGCTATTACATTAATCACTTGAATTTCCGAGGAGTGGAAAAGAAGAACGCCTCGGGAACTTAACCGATAAATCAAAGCTCACCTGTAAAAATATAGAATCGATAATGAGATAAGGCAGTGAGTAAAGATTATACTACTATAACCTGTGAAACTTGGTGATTCAAGGTCGGTTTACAATAACGGTTAACAGTCTGTATCAATCAATAACAATAACAATCGGTTCAATGATAACAATAAACAATAGGTTCGGTATCAATCAATATTCGGTTCAATTTCAATATCCAATCGTTTCAATAATATCAATCGATCGGTG
>CATKHJ010078523.1:0-25959 GCA_949750685.1 Vernicia montana | reverse complement strand
TTTAAAATTTATAAATTAGAGGAAATCCAAGTTTTATTTTATTGATTAATAGAATTTTAGATCTTATATAGAATTTTGGGTTCTACATCCATATATAATTTATATTTCAATTTAGGGTATCATCTAATTTATTTATAATTATATTTAATCATGTAATAATGTTAGTATCACTTATTTTTCTTTTGAATTTGATGATGTGAATATTTTTTTTTTATAAAATGAAATTATTAAAATCAATTCAATACGTAAAATGTTGACAAATAATATAATTTTATTAGAATATATGAAATATTTTAAAATGTGGTGTTTTCTATAGTTATTTTGTTTTTAACAAAATAAATCTACTTTGTTTTACTTTACGAAATAAATGATTTTTTTACGAAAAATCATAATTTTCTTATATTTTTCGTAAATTAAATTATTTTTTCGTAATTCTTCTTACTTCGGAAAAAAGTTTTAATTTTACGAAAATATGACTTATTTTGTACAAAATAACTTTACGAAAAAAAATTTAAATTAATAAAAAAAAATTTATTAATTAATTTTATGAAATTAACAAAATAAAGTAGAAAAATAATTTTGATAATTAACTTTATAAAATTAATGAAATAATTTCATTAATTAACTTTACGAAATTAACATAATAATTTCTTTAATTAATTAACTTTACGAAATTAATAAAATTAACGAAATGAAATAAAATTAATAAAATTATTTTTCTTTATCGTTAATTTATGAATTTATTTTTAAAGTTATTGTTTTGTATAAAATAAGTCATATTTACATAAAATTAAATTTTTTCTCAATTAAAAAGAATTACGAAAAATTAGTTTTATTTACGAAAAAATATAAGGTAATTGTGATTTTTTGTAAGAGCGCTGTTTTTTTTCGTAATTACGAATTTTTTTTTATTAATTTATGAACTTTTTTGTAAAATTATTGTTTTATACAAAATAAGTTATATTTTCGTAAAATTAAAATTTTTTTCGCAATAAAAAAAAATTACGAAAAAATAATTTAATTTATAAAAAAAATATAAGAAAATTGTGATTTTTTTTAAAAGTGTCATTTTTTTCATAATGGTAAATAAAATAAAATAAATTTACTTTATTAAAAACAAAATAATCATAGAAAACACCATATATATATATATATATATATATATATATAGATTTTTTTACCATAAAAAAATAAAAATAAAATTTATTAAAAATTAAAATCGAATTGAATCAAATCTTTTGAAAAATAAAGTCCAAAAAATTAAAAGAAAAAAGTGGATTATATAAAAGTATAAAACAAATTAGAAAAAATTAAATTATAAAATAAAGGCTCTTCTAATAAAAATAGAAAAATAAACACTGTTCTGTTAAATGTTAATTTCCAACTAAGCGCTGCACACATTACTGAGCCTGACCCCCCAAAATGCTTGTAAGTTACGCGCCACCTTCTTTGATAAAACCACTCCTCCTATTCACCTACTCCTCGCTCTTATCTCCTCGTAAATCCTCGCCACTTTTAGACTCCAAACTTCTCCACTTCCACTATCGCCGGAGCTTATTCCGTACATTCACCGCAATGGCCAAAGCAAATGACAAAGCTTCCTATTCTTCGCCGGAGCACGTTGTCGGAACTTGGTTTTCTGTTCCGGACCTAAGGCTTCGCGATCATCGCTTCACTGTTCCTCTCGATTATACCGCTGATCGCAATGTTTCTCCTAAGATTTCTATTTTAGCTCGCGAAGTGGTTGCTGGTACGAGCTCAATTTAATTGGTGGATTTATTAAGCGAATTATTGATTTGTTGAATTGTTTGTTAGATTAGATTTTAGCTATTTGAAATAGAAAAGCATGTAATATTACCTTATTCTATTTTAATTCTTGCTGATTCAAAATGTGTGTTGCAGTTGGGAAAGAAGAACAAGCACTGCCTTACCTATTATTTCTACAAGGTGGACCTGGCTTTGAATGCCCGCGACTAACTGAAGCTAGCGGATGGATACATAAGGCTTGTGAAGAATTCCGTGTTGTTCTGATGGATCAGGCATGGGATTCTGGACACTCCTCTAATTCAAATTTTTATTTAAATGCACTTCCTATATTCATAATCTGCTAATGCATTTGCTTACAGCGAGGAACAGGCTTATCAACTCCTTTGACAACTTCATCTATGTTGCAACTGGATTCTGCAGAGAAGTTGGTTGAATACTTGAAATACTTTCGAGCTGACAATATAGTGAATGATGCTGAGTTTATTCGAGTTCGGCTGGTTCCTGATGCTGAACCTTGGACAGTTTTGGGTCAGGTATAAAGGTTACTGACCTGTCTTGGTTTTACTTTGATTTGATAATGGTGATGTTTTAAGATCTATAGCTACAATGTTATCTATTTTTGCTGCAATGCTTCTTCTTCTTCTTCTTCTTCTTCTTCTTCTTCTTTTTTCCCAATTCATTTTCCAATTTAATGTTCAATGAAACCAATTTGACTGTTTGATTATTGACAGCTCTGTCTGACTATCAACTTTTTCAGAGCTATGGTGGCTTCTGTGCTGTGACCTATTTGAGTTTTGCACCACAAGGACTGAAACAAGTTCTTCTAACTGGAGGAATCCCTCCAATAAGTAATGGATGCACTGCAGATATTGTCTATAGAGCATGCTATGAACAGGTTATTCGCCAAAATGAAAAATACTACAAGAGGTTTCCTCAGGATGTTGAAATTGTCTGTGAAGTTGTGAACTATTTGGCAGAATCTGAAGGAGGCGGGGTGAGCATCTTGCGCACAGGGTTCTGGATTTTTTTTTTTTCTAATTTCTTTCAATGAACCCCAACTCCCCTTTACAGGTGCTTCTTCCATCAGGAGGTATCTTAACTCCAGGAGGATTGCAAACTCTTGGTCTTTCTGGTTTAGGATCCAGTGCAGGTTTTGAACGTCTTCACTATATGTAAGGCATCAGCAATCAGCACACACTTTTCTCCAACTTTGGATTTTATCTGGATGATTGTTCTTCTTATCTTTTATCTTTTTTTCTTTTTTTTTTTCTTCATACCTATAGGTTTGAGAGGGTGTGGGATCCTGTTATTGTTCCAGGATCACGAAAGCAAATCAGCCACTACTTTTTAAAAGCAGTAAGAATATTGTTGTTCTTTTGCTGATCGCTCATCAAGACTTTTGTTATGTATCTTAAGCCATTTCATTATGTGCAGTTTGAAAATTGGTTGGATTTTGATTCAAACCCACTCTACGCTCTCCTGCACGAATCAATTTACTGTCAGGTAAATTTCTTAGTTCTCTAATAGCAGTTACTTTGTGATTGGTAGGCTTGCTATATATTTTTTTATATGTGCCAGAAAGGAATTTTCTCACTAATACATGATGAACAAGGCTTTTGTAGTTGAAATCCAAGCAATTCAAGTGTTGATGTGCAGGGTAGAGTTCCATTGTCATGAGCACACAGAAAAATAGTTTAGTTATTGAGAATTTTCTAAAACTTTCTATATCTTTTATGATTATTTTATGTTTATTTTATTTTTGGTTTGCAAGGGTTCTTCATCACGCTGGTCAGCGCACAGAATTTTGTCTGAAGACAATGGTAAATTTGATGCAATCGCAGCTGCAAAAGAAGGTCGGCCAGTATTTTTCACTGGGGAGGTTTGTATAAGTTTTAACATTGTTTGAGGAAAAAAAAATAAAGCAAACGTTCATTGAAGTTTGTTTATCATGTTAAGTGCAGGATAATTTTGGGAAACAATAAATGTGAAAGCTAATTTTGTTTACCGATCAAGTATCTTCCTGATAGTGCAGGCAGCCATTTAAATTTTATTAAAGTTCTTTGAGTTTGTCATTCAACACTTATTAATTGCATATTGTTGAGCTGGTGGATTGTGCTTTTTCCAGGAAGCCTGCTGATGTTAATCAAACATATTGTGTGTGTCATTTTGTGACTTATCCGATTTTTTTTAATTATATAGTTTCATCCATGTAGAAGCAGAACTGGTAACCTTTTTGGAGGGCAAAGGATGGATGAAAAGTGTGAAAAAAAAGCTAAACCCAAATAACTCAATGAAATAGCATCCTCAATATCATGAGATGTTGGGCAGTGATAAACTGATATTGTTGATATATTATGAAAACTTTTTGAGAGCTTTCTGTTTATGTATGTTCTCCTTCTATCTGCTCATTCAGTCATTTGTCATGATTTTTTTATGCTGAGAAATTCTGGACACTCTTTATAATTTCCCATGATATTCATGTATACCATGATTTCGCAGAAGTATGGATTGTAATGCAACCTACGTATCAAATGCTAAAATCTAACCTATCAACAGAGAAAATAGATAAGATTTTTTTCCTTTTTCCTGATATTTAATAGATCTAATCTCAGCTATAGTTTTGCTTACAATATTATAAGTTTGTCAAATTGATCTTTGCTATGGATATCAGTTTGGGTTTTTTATGGTATCTGGGATCTTTGCTTCTACAGATGGTGTTCCCATGGATGTTTGATGAAATTCATGCCCTGAGGCAGTTTAAAGATGCTGCTCATCTATTGGCGGAGAAGAATGATTGGTCTCCCCTTTATGACATTGCTGTGCTGAATAATAACAAGGTGCCCTGCCTTTCTATTCCTAGCTAATTTTCTCAAACCATTTTTTTCCCATGGATTTATTTTAGTAAAAGTTTTAACTTTGCTAATTGGCCTGGAACGCACCCTATTGAACTAAAAATCAGGGATAGTAAAAAACTAGTTTCTTACTTTCTGTTTTATCATTTGAAATAAAAAATAGAATTCAGTTTTTATTGTTTGGCTGGTTTTACTGATTTTTAAATGGTGGCAGGTACCTGTTGCAGCTGCTGTTTATTATGAAGATATGTATGTTAATTTCAAGTTGGCAATGGAGACAGCTTCTCAGATAGCGGGTATTAGACTATGGATAACAAATGAATACATGCATTCTGGTCTGCGGGATGCAGGGGGTCGTGTTATTGATCACTTGTTGGGAATGTTGAATGGAAAGAAGCCTTTGTTCTGATAACCACTGCAGTTTTTTTTTTTTTTTTTTTTTTTTGGTTTCAAATTTATTCTCCACTCCTAGTTTCCTCATTGTTAGAATTAAACTGCAACTTGGATTGGTGTCTCAGAAGAGGGTCTATTAGGGAAATAAAAATAGAGTTCCTTTGAATTCTCAGTAATATGGGCCACAATCTTTATCATTTATGAAAAATGGATTTCATCTCTCAACGGATGTATGATGGCATTTGCCAGTGCAAGCAAATGTTGAATGTTTTTTGTGGCAATTATTTTCAAACGAAGCCATCTGGGAATATAGAATCAAAAGCTCTGTAGTACTAAGATTTGATTAAAGTTTTTTTTTTTTTTTAAATAAGATTTGATTAAAGTTAATTGAACTTTCTTTGCAAATTTGATTAAATGGTTCATTAAATTAATTATTAGTAGTTTACAAAATTTACAAAATTAAATAATTCAATTAAATTTTTATTGTAAGTTTAAAATTAAATTAATAGTATATTATAATAAGTTCTAATATTAATTTTACTTTTATCTTTCAAATTAATATAAAAATATTATTGTATTATTTTCAATTTAATTTTAGGATAAAATTACAATAAAAAATTTAAATTGGACTAGTTTGAAAAAAAAAAACAAAAAGAGTATAATTGAAAACTTTATCTATTAAACCCAAGTTAAAAGTAAGTCGTTTAGTATAGTGGGCAAATGCGACGCCGTTTTAAGCAAAGCAGAAAGGTCAAAGTAAATGGTGGCATTTTGGACATTTTACTGTTTACTTCACTCACCTGGCTGATCTGTTTCACTGTATTGATCTGCATCTCTTCCCTAGAAGGCCATTACTCCTTGCAAAAGTTTGTTTTAGGGTTTAAGAAGGGTTTTTTTTCTTCCACATATATCTACAGTTTCAGTCAGTACTCCGCAAAAATTACATTACAATCTTTCTCTATCTATCTATCTATATATATATATATATCCGTTGATAGTTCTTTTTCTTATCTATCGAAAAATTGCGTTTGTGGAGATCCAGAATGCTGAGATCGTTAATGTGGGTGGGTCGTCCTCTAGTAACGACGCGAGGATTTTGCACGAAACCAGAGAAAATCGTAGCATCCGTACTCTTCGAGAGATTACCAGTTGTTATCCCCAAAATTGACCCCGTCATTTATGCATTTCAGGAGTTCTCGTGAGTTTTCTCGCTTTTCTAATTATATTTCCTCTATTTCTGATTCTGATGAAATGATAGTAATAGAAGACACCCAAAAAACAATGAATGCCTTCATTTCTCCTTTTTTTTGCTAGTTTCTTCTCCCAATTGGAGGGATGTTGCTTGGTTTTGCAATTTTAGTTATTAGGTGCTGTGAAGTTATGGAACTGATTTGAAGTCCTTTGGGTTTGGGTTGGTGCAGGTTTCGATGGCAGCAACAATATCGACGCCGTTATCCTGATGAGTTTCTAGACAAGTCTAATTCAAGGTAAGAACATAGATGATTTTTTATCATGTATTCATGTGGATTATTATGAAAGGAAGTTTGGATCGTTCCGAAATAATTTTGTTTCATTCTCTTTCAACCAGGGGAAAGGGTGACTACCAAATTGACTATGTACCAGCTCCAAGGATCACTGAAGCTGACAAAACAAATGATCGAAAGTAAGACATGACTCATACTTGGAGGTGTTCATATGACTTTTGCTTGAATCTTTATGTGGACATCTATACTACCAATTTCTGCAGATGATTACTTATTTGCAGTTCTAGTAAATAATGGCATATGTTTCTCTGTTAGAAGCATTGGCAATCTCTAGTGACTATTATTCACGTTGACATATTAACTAGGAATCTGATCTTATGTAAAGCTTTGACATTGATGGAAAAACTGTTACAGTTTCAGTTTGGAGAAGTTGTTTCCCAATAGCCCAATTGTAACATCATTAGTGTGTTCATTGGATAGGAGGGTGTAATTTTTATGCCTAATAAGTTTTCTAGTAAATTAGTTTATTGTTGATGGTATAGCATGCTGTCGTGTCTCAAATACATTATATAATGTTGATTTATGAACGCTGAAGGCAGGCATATCATGGCAAAGGTGCTTTGATGGTGGAATGGAGTTTGTTTTTGCTTAGTTCATTTGTGGTCCTCTGCATAACCTTGCACTACACTGCCTGGTGACTTTTGGATTGACACTGTCACATCTTTGAAATTTTGATTCAAAATAGTTCCAATTTTAAACCAAAAAATGTTAATAAATCAGGTATTCTTGCACATAATTTCCTTTTTGTTTTATAAGAATCCACATTTTCTGGCTGATTGTTCTGTTGTATGCCACACTCATACTTCTGTAATGTATGGAAGGAGTTTGTATATGCTTTCTTGTTTGGAGTTATTTGAAAATTCAAATGTGAAGGCCTAATTCTACAGTAGCCAATTGAATATTTGTTTTTTTTTTTCCCAATATATTGGAGTTGATTTCTTAAGAATTTTTAGTATTCTAAAAATCATGTCATCCAAATTTGTTTTCTTTAGGTCTTTACAAAGGGCACTTGACAGAAGACTTTACCTTCTTCTATATGGAAATGCATATGGATCTCCTAATGGGAAGCCCGTTTGGCATTTTCCAGAAAAGGTGTATGAGGCTGAGGAGACATTGCGCAAGGTTAATGTTATTGTGTATTCTTTTATTTCCTCCTAATTTTCTCTCCATCTCCTTCTCATTGAAATTCCAAACCTTTGCAGTGTGCAGAGTCTGCATTACTATCTGTCTTAGGCGACCTTTCTCACACATATTTTGTTGGAAATGCTCCTATGGGTCACATGGTCATACAGCCAACAGACACTGCACCAGATACTGGTTTTAAGGTATATTCATGACATTATGCATGTAAATTCTTTCTTGGTAAAATATGCAATAGAAAATATATGGATAGAGTACTTAAATTATTTGGTTACTTAAATTATTTGGTTCATACCTTCAAACTATAGTGAAAATTTTGGCCTCAAAACTAGAATGTTCAAAGAAAACATAAATATAGATGTTTTGGATGTGTAATGGACTTGATTGAAAATTGTGGATGATATTTATGTTAATATGATTTCTTTGATAGACTATTGATCTATAATTTTGTTTCACAAGATTCTCATGTGATGTTATTGCAACTGAACAAAGGGAATTAAAATCAATTTTAATATAGTCATTGTTAAAGTAGGATTAAACATTATAATCTTAAACTTTAAAATTAGTATGATGCTCATCTGGTTGCTCTGTGCTTGCTTTTTGTAGTCAATAATGGCATGCTATTTCCAATCTTAATTTCCTTCTTTAACGAAAAAACCTGGTCATGTGGATTTGGTGGTTTGCTAAGATGTAGATTGCTGATAACATATTGTATTTATGCTGGTATGAGAGTTTGCTTATAGTAGGCAGGAGACATGTTATTTGTTATTCCTTGACTGAACCTTTTTTTTTTTTTTTTTTTTTTTTTTTTTTTCTTTCAGCAATTCTTTTTCAAGTCCCAGGTAATTGCGGCAAACAAGTTTAAAATTGGGCGGTGTGAGGATTTTGTTTGGGTGACCAAGGATGAATTACTTGAGTATTTTCCTGAGCAAGCTGAATTTCTTAAGAAGATGATCATCAGCTGAAACTGGAAGTCCAATCTGATATCCAAACTCAACAAGTCTTCTTACAAACCATCTGTATGGTTTATATGAATCTGTTTTGCATCCAGTATTTAAAATTCAGTAGAAATGAATTTTGGTAGTCTACAGGAAGAGTTAAATTCTAGAATAGGTCAATGGCTGTAGAATGCCTATCAGAATTTGCAAACCTCAATGGAAGAGGGGTTAAGGGATATGGAATGCATGAAATATGTTATAATTAATCTGCATTTCTGGATATATGCCAATAGCCAGTTATTTAGCCCTTCCTCTGATGCAACAAGAGGTGTTCATAGTTTAACCAAATTCAATTATGTGTTTGGTTTGGCATTGCAAGGCTATTGATGATCCCCTTGTTTGGCTTGGATCATTTTCTTATTAGTAAAAAGGATATGTAATATTAATTTGAATGAAGTTATTATGGTTAAAAGATGAGATGGTATAACAATATGGCAAGTCCCTTGCAGGTGAACTAATCAGGACTATCTCCTAATAAATATTAGATTATGCTTTTGCTTTTGCATTTGCATACATTTATCTCATTGTCAATTAAACCGCAACGAAAGTTGTGGATTGGGTCCCACTTTAGCTCCGACAATCGTCAATATATGATTAGAGATGGGAGTTTTTGGTCTGTTTTTGACTCTTGGTTTATGTTTAGCAATTTCTAAGGAACTTGAGTTTTATAATTAGGTGGTATTATTTAAATCGATGATCGAATCTTGTATTTATTTTATTTATTGGAGATTTGTTATTATTCAAATGAAAAGAAAGAAAAGAAATCTCTGGCAACTTACTCAAAAAGAAAAATTCCTAATTATTTAAAAAATAGGATAATCTTGCTAAGCTCTCTCCTTAATTTTTTTATTTTTTTATTTTTTTTTTTAACAATGGTATCAATTGGTATGGTAATAGTAATAAGATGCAAAATTGCCTTGGTGATAATAACGAAGGATATGTTGGGCAAGTCTCCTTTTACTTAAGGGCAGTTGAACAGAAGTAGGTGAAATGTAGTTGGCTTTACCATAGGGTGCAAGATTGGTATTTCATTTCTTGACCCTTACATAAATAAATATCTATAAATATATAATCTCCAACTTCCCTCAGTTCCCTCTCTCTTAATTATCATTCCCTTCGAAGCCCCACAAATGGAAGGCCAAGAAGCCCCACCACCACCATTACAACAATTGCCACCCTGCTATCTCTTCACACCCACCTCACTGCTTCCATCTTCTTCATCAGCAGCTCCTTTTATGGAGGGTCAAGGAGTCCTTCCAGATGATAATATTGATTGGGTTAGCCTTTTCTCTGGCCCATCATCTGAGAATGGGGCAATGAATATGGAAAGATGTTTGGAAGAAAATAATAATAATAATAAGGATAATAAGGATAATAATAATAATAATAATAAGAGAAAGGGAATGAGTAGCAGAGTGAAGAAACATATTAGGCCAAGGTTTGCTTTCCAAACAAGAAGTGCAGATGATATTCTTGATGATGGCTACCGTTGGAGAAAATATGGTCAGAAATCTGTCAAAAACAGCACTTATCCCAGGTTATAATTCTATCATTTTTATATATATATTAAACATTTATTAGCTTTTTTTTTTTTTTTGAATTATTATCTTACGTTGCATGGCATTCATCATGTTCTGTAATATACTATATAATAATAATATGTATACATATGCTTAGTCGTTAATTAATAATTATACATAATTATTTTTTTTTAGTTTAATTAGGTGAGCTGAAAACCCATGTTTCTCCTAAGATAGAAACCTCATGTTTTTTTAA
Source organism: Vernicia montana (assembly GCA_949750685.1). NCBI lineage: Eukaryota > Viridiplantae > Streptophyta > Magnoliopsida > Malpighiales > Euphorbiaceae > Vernicia > Vernicia montana. The sequence continues at coordinate 15,489 of CATKHJ010078523.1, read as the reverse complement.
TATATTATTAAATATTAACGTAAATCACCAAATGTAAAAGTAATGTAACCACTTGAGTTTTTATGTGTCGTGAATTTATATAAATGGATAATATTTGTGTCATAACATATATAACAGTTCTTCAATATTTCGTTACTTATTTTCCCAATAGAAGAAAAAAAAAAAAAAAAAAGAACGACCAAATCATTACAATAAAATAGGCATAATAATGATATATGATACTTCCGCCGTTTCACAATAATAGTCGTTTTAGGAGTATGCACATATATTAAGAAAGTTATTAAATAGTTTTAATTTTAATCGAGATTGACAAATATACCCTTATTTTTCTTTCACCAAATAAAGAGAAAGCATATATTGGAATTGGAGATAAGGACAAAGTTGAAAAAAAACTAATAAATACTGTATTAAACTTCTAAAACGACAAATAATTTGACAAAAAAAATTCTCCTTAAAATGATTATTATTGTGAAACGGAAAAAGTAGTGGTTAACTATGGAAAATTCTTGTTTACACCGAATGCATACACTAATCCAATGATGTAGGCAAAAAATTTCTGTTAACTATAATAAAATATAATTTTACTCCTACAATAATAAAAATAAGTGGCTGCAGTAAAATTATCTTCTTTGATAAGTTTATTAATTTTATTATTTGTTATAAAAGAGTTAAGACAAATTATTTTCACAATAATAAAGAAATGTTATAATAAAATAGGTTTCTTTTTTTCTTTTTTGGCATAGAAAGGAAGGGACTCTATGATTTTACTCAAATTAAAGATAGTATTTATCGCCAAAACAAAATAGTTTTGCTAAAATTCAAATTTTTTGTAATACTATCTTCCATCTCCATAATTTTATGCAATGCTTTTAAATTTAATATAGGAGGATCATATTCATTGGTTAGGAACATATATTTGAATTAGGTTGCATAATGTGTCTTTCCTAATTCAAGTTCAAGTATAAAACCCCTAATATATTCTAATTTCAATGAAATATATATATATATATATATATATATATATATATATATATATATATATATATGAAAATACATGGAATATCATATATAGAGCAAAAGAATATTTTCAACAACATAAAGCCTCCATTTAGAAACTTAAGTTTTATAAGAATTCAATTTAATTGAATCTTATTTTATCAATAATTCTGATGTTAGAAAATAAATAACAAATAAAATTTAATTCTTTTAAGTTAAAAAAAAATGGGTTATTTTCAAATAAATGAAATAATTTTGCAGAAATTCAATTCATTTAATGAAATCCATTATTAAAAATTCAAAATACTCTCATTTAAATTAAATATACTTTTTTTTTTATATATATATAAAGGTAAAATGAGAAAATAATTATATTTTTTTAATTTTTAAATTATTTCAAATGATATAATTCAAATAAATTTTAAAATTTATTTTAAACACATGAATTTTATCATTTATTGAATTATATTAATAGAATTCAATTGTATTAAATTCTTGCACGTAAGTTATTATAAATGGTGCCAAAAGGATGATCAGAGTTTAGACAACCAAGTCCATATTAATACTTGATATTTTCTCTTTTTGTTTACAAAATAATAATAATAATAATAATCCTCCAGTATTTGTATATATATTCCAGGAAAATTCTGATATATATATGTTTTTTTTTTTTTTTTTTTTTATAAATAACTTAAAACAGGAGTTACTATCGGTGCACCCATCACACATGCAACGTGAAGAAGCAAGTGCAAAGGCTGTCAAAAGACACGAGCGTAGTAGTAACCACTTATGATGGGATCCATAACCATCCCTGTGAGAAGCTTATGGAAACCCTAACTCCTCTTCTCAAGCAAATGCAGTTCCTCGCCAGGTTCTAATTAATTAGGTCTAATTAAGTTCCTTCTCATCAGCTATTGGTATGTATATATATATATATATGTTTCAACAACAAAATGAAAAACAGAAAGCTTAATTAATTAATGTATTATTTTGTTCATTAGCTTCTTGTAATAGTTATATACATACTTCCTGTATTATATTTGCATATGTTCAATGTTAACTTGGTATAAATTAATGGACAAAGATCGCTGTTAATAATTAATACCATAAAATCAATTAACTTTTATATGCTACTTTATCAAATTAATAAGTTCATATGGACAAAAGACCAAAAGAGTGATTTTACAAACTAGGAGGAGCTCCCACTATACCCCACATCAGAAACAGTTGGCAATATATCTCGAGACCATTAAATTTGAGTGTTTGAGCTTCCAGGTTGATGAACTGCACTTGGATGAGTTTGTGCCTGTGAATTCACATGAACCTTGGTGCTATTCACTGTAAGTCCATGCATTTGCAGTGCACTGTGAGGACTCGTTGTGAGGTTGGATGGATTTTGAGACGTCTGAGCAGGTTGGGCTGGTGGAGTCATGAATCGCTTAAGTGCAGCAGCATAAGCCTCGCCGGTAAGGCTTCCCCTCATCCTGCCAGTGGGCTGCCAATGTTCTGTTGATGCAACTGTCGCTGAGGTTTCAGCCACTGAGATTGGCTGTGCTATTCCAGCTTCACTCCTCTGCTTAAAAGTTGTTCTATGATGCTGAGCAACCATGGCATTACTCGACAAGGATCTTGTTCCAGATGGTTGGAGTTGAACTGCCACAAATGGTGGTTCTCTTGTCATCTGAGACACTGGTTGTGTCGCTGTCCTAAGCTGGGGTTGACTGTTATTTATAATATCTGTCACTTGATTTGCAGTACGCCTTTGCTGAAACTGCGTTGCTTGTGCACTAAAAACTGTTTGGACCATGTTTTGGGACGGAGTTGCAGCTTGAGTAGTCCTCATACAGGAAAAATTGGGGCGTTGCGGAGCTTGGAAAGTGTTTTGAGATGGGAATGCAGCTTGAGTAGTACCCATGTTAGGAGAATTGATATCTTGTGGGGGTTGGTACTGTAAGGGAGGCCTATAGGAGTTGCTGGAAGGACGTGCACCACGAATAGGACTGTTGAGAAACTGCAGGACTACATGGTCAGAGACATGGCGAATTTCATTACCATTCCAGTTCTTCAATGACTATAAATTATGCCAAAATAGAGAAATACTAAAATGGATGCACACGAAAAGCTGCTTTAACTTATCCTACTGAAATCATAACTATGGCAGTTAGGCAAAAAAATAAATTCAAAGAATGACGAGAAAAAACATGAAAATATTTGACATATAATTTATCTCAAGAAACATATGCATAGCAAAGCATACATGTGCAGACCATAAATTGACCATAAGTTTACGTACTTAAGATGTGAATCCCATCAAAAGAGACAAACTGCAAGAGTTGCTTACCTGGAGCATACTCAGGTAACAGGCAAAAGAGGTTCCATTGGGCATTGAGGAATTTAAGTTTCTTATTTGTTCTGATGGCCTTGGATACTGGAATTGGGTTGGGAAGGCCTGAGTTGCAGTTGAAACACCATATGCATTTCTTCCACATTCATTATTTGCAACTGAACTATTGACTCTAAACTGGTGCAAGTAATTGTTATCTAAAACTTGGTTGTGTGGTAGGGATGGAGGCACTTGATTTAATCCATTTATAGCCACAGATTCCTGATTTAACACAGGAGAAATGACATTAGAGTGGGCAGATGGTGTAAAAGTGAAACGAGGAAATTCAGATATTCCAGCAGTTGTACAGCCAACTGTGTTTGTAGCAGGAGCTGTTGAACCAAATGGAGTAGAAAGCATTGACGGGAGAATTCCTGAATAGATATTGTTCCCTACTTGCACAGGAGCATTTTGAAGTGCACTACTTGGATTGTTTGCTTCTGATGCTACAAGATTTTCTGCCACAGGAATATGTAGAAGATTATCTTGGTCATGTTCCCTGCCTTCACTTTCTGCAATACCTATAGCATGACTAGTATTGTCCTCTTCCATAGTAAGATCAATGACATCAACTGCAACAGATGAAAACCCACTGAAATCATGCTGTTCAGGCCTTTCTCCTTGACAACCCTGGGCTTGGTGATATGTTTGATCTGTATTGTCATCGCTATCAAAGACAACCTTCCAAGAACCATTGGCTGAGACTATCACATCCATAGCACTCTCTCCTACCTCCCTCAAGACCTGAAAATGTAACATGGGTTAATTTAACTAGAAATTTGGTGATTAAAAGCATTATTATCTAAACTTACTTGCCTTGGCTATGTTATGATCAATACGCAAGTCTACATGGCACACAGACTGGTTACAAAGGGGGCAACACCATAAAGGCCTCCTTGAGTTCACAATCATGAAACTCTCGTAGTCAAAACACTAACTCAAGGCAACAACAGAAGACAAAAAATTGAGAAAAAGAATTCGGTAAGGATATTGAAGGAACTAATATCAAGCAACTGCAAGCAAAAACAACAGTCTTCCTTCTTTAAAGCTATTTACCATTAATTTTCTTACAGAAACTTAAAGAGTGTTTTCCTTATTCTTTTTCTTCTTTTTATAATTTGCATCATATAAAGCTACCAAAACTTAAGAATTTTTAGCATAACTGCATATATGATATCTTATTATCATGTGTGCATTACATAATGCATTAACTTTGATAAAGAAGTTACTTTGACATTTTTATTTGCAAATCAATGTCTAAGATGAGCAAACACATGTAATTCAATCGGGTCAGTGTCAACCTATTCAGAAATATAAGTTTAGTGATGTTTTATCCACATCAAATAAACTATTTCCAACCAATTATTAAGTTTTAAAATTTACTTCTTTATAACTCATGCTTTCTGCATAATATAGCAAGCAGGCAGGTTGACCTTATATTTTCCACTTCATTACAACAGATTAATATTAAATCGGGCAGTTTTCGTCCTTTGGACCCAATCCAGTTCAGGCACCGAGTTTTCCTAGTATATACTTCACAAGGCTCTACTCTAACCTGATAATGTTTGCAGGAATGTCCTTTGACAGGAGTTCTGATACGTCTATTACTGTTGAACAAGGAAAATAGAAGTACCATTAATCATCAAAGCATTAATATATAAACCAATTCAAAGGCTACTAATATTAATTTCACTAACATTTAAAGTAAGTCAGAAGATTAGAAAAATAAGGTTGCAATTAGATAGACAGGATTTAAAAGGAAAGGTTTTGGATTTTATTTTTGTTCAAATTACGTGAATGTTAAGTACACAGGTTTCTGTTATGTTAGATAAATAAATGAAAATTAGATTCATGGACATAGATGACAGGTTGGTTCAGCATGAATTCAAAATTCAAATATAAAAGGTCTAAATTCAATTAAACTCTCTTGCAACTGGTTGAATTATATTGGAACTAAAAGTCAAATCCAAACCCTTCAAGCAAACCTTTGCTATCCAAATGCAAGATGATATATATTCAGGACCACAATTACTGTTATCACTGATATAATTATCAAACTTAACTGACATTGAAACTGTATACCACAATAACTAAAAGCAAAAAACATCATCAGTACAAGTAAGTGTTGCCAGTAAAATGATGAAGGGCCCACCATACTGAGTTGCTCTAAGGTCAAGAGTAATAATTTACAGTTAGTACCTAAACTCTGTACCTAATAATCACATTTAAATCAGAAGAAATTTAGCCTCTTAAATGAAATAACTAGAAACAAATTTCATACAAAAGAGAGATCCTCAAGCAGCTGTCCTGACTAAGATAAAGAAATACAGAAAAGATATGAAAACAATATACAGATAATTGTCTGGTTCAACAGCAAGCTGCTACCGTGACAAAACCAAACAGTCAGAACCTTTACATATCAAATGTGAAAAAGCACTCTGACTTGTTGGGAACCATGGTTAGTGGAAACCAAAAACCAAGAGAAGAGAGAATGGTATTCAGAAAATCACTTTCAGCAGATAGCATAACAGTAAAAATAGTGCAAGTGTGTACCTTATTGGGCAGTTCAAAGAAACCTGTGACGGTTTCTCGATAACATCAGAACCTAATGTTTTCAACACAAGCAAAAGAACATGTTAGTTTTGTGTCCTGACGGCCAAGAGAAAACTTTTGAGCAAAGTGATGCTAGGCAGTGCAAAACAAGAAATGAAATGATATAGATGGTTGTGGTTTTGATCATCTCTCTTACTGGAATCATATGAAGCAACTGGCTGAACATAATCTTGTAATACTGGAGTGTCAGAAGATGACATTTCATGCATGTAGGCTATAACAATGATATAGGCACCTGTAGAATGTTTAAATCACTGTATCAACATTGAGTAGATTTTCAAGCAAAGATATGGCATGGTTATGCATAAAATTTTGTAATCAGGTATACCATCAAACTGCCCAACAGCCTGTAAAACATTCGTTCCACAATTAAGCATTGCAGTAATATTTGTTGGCAACTGTGGTCCAGTATCCTGATCCAGAAGGCAATACATGAAACATAAACGAAGTCATATGGCCAAAAATAATTCACTGCAGAAAAAAGTGTAGTGAAAATTTTTCTAACCCAGAATTCAAGGAAGGTAAACAAACCATGGAGACATTAATCCTTCCCTGCACTCCCTTTCCATTTAGCAGAAAGCTACAGAAAGGAAAAAAGAAAACATCACATTAAGTTTATTCTGCATGGTAAGGCAGAGAGAATGAAAAATACTTTGCTTGAGGCGGAGTCACAATGCAAGAGGATGTGTTTGTGTTATCTATTTGAGCAACAAAAAGGCCCTGCTTGAAAATAAAGAAGAAACAAAAAACAGAATATTAGCCATCTTACATTCCGTGTACTCGCATGAAAAAAGAACATTCTAATGCAAATTCAATCAGATTGTGTAAACCAAAGGCCAGACAAATATATCTATACATATTTTTTCCACAAGGCCATAAGTGAACATTCATTTTCAACTCCAGGCACAAGTACTTCAAACCAGAGACATTTAGATATGTCCATTGGGAAAAAGCTAAGCAAATTAATAATGCAACCCGCAAAATAATAACTGACAAGAACAACATATAACAGGAAATCATGTTGCACCATCTAGCACTTTCATTAACGAGTCTAAACTATTATTCGCTAATTGCAGGAGGAAAGATGGACCATGCCCAGCACATGAATCTGAAATTTGAAATCACTCAAATAAATAATAAAGGGACACCACAAAATGGTAATAAAATCCCTTTAGCAATGCATCAAAACAGCTATTAGGAATGCCTAGCAAATTGAGGTGAAATGGTGGTAAAATACTATCTCAACTGCAAAAGAGGACAAATTCCAGTAAATCAACTCTTACAAAGTATAGATGAAGAACATACTTACAATTTCCTCTTGTGCAGAAGCCACTGTCTTATTCAAGATGGAAAAGTCTGCCACAACAGCTCTATATCCGGGCTGCCAAATTATGTGAAGGATGGTAAGAAATTTAGTTAAAAATATAAATGTATACACATGCCTGTGTTTGATTAGTGGCAGATTTAGAAACCCACCTTGACCGTAAGAGACACAAGCACGTGGCTCATCTTTATTTTTGGATAGAATCTGCAAGCATATGCAAATGCACAAAGAAGTGACCAATAAGCTTCCATGAATGTTAAATGGAACTGAGTGAAGATTTGAATTTTCAAACTTTTATTCCTATACTGAATATAAAAGCATCTTAAAATTGAACACAGTTATAAAACCCGGTGCATAGCTTGTTTAACTTCACTAGATAATGGAAGATCTATCACTCAAATTTGCAAAAATAACCAGTTCATTTACTTGGGAAATAAAATTTCAATAAAAATTATAAGAGAGAGAGGAAATAGAATGAAATTTAATTTTTCATTCTAAAGAATTAAAGTTGAGATGATGGCTACTTCACAGCAAAACAGTGATCACTAACACTGAAAAATTGAGCCTGCTAATGCAGATCCTGAAAACTCTATAATAAAGCCCAATGAGTATAAGAATTTTATACCTATTCATGATTGTTGAAATATTGGGAGAAGCACAAGATGGTTCAGTATTCACATCCTCAGAATTGCTAAAACTTTTCCCAACCTAATTACCAAAAAATATATATATATAAAGTGAGAAAGGAGCAAAAATGAGTTACATAATAAAGAAATATCCCTACCAAAGAGGAAATCTTAAGAAATTAATTTCCCAAACCTCATTAGCCAATGCAAGAAGGTGAGACCTATCTTTATCTGGAAACCATCCTGTCGTGCAAGCATCCTAATGCATGTATCAAGTTAAAAGCATTTACTAGATTCAGAAGTTAAAAGGGTAAAATACATTATAACTTAAAATAAGTGGTCATGGCTCTAGATGGGCATGTAAAAGATAGAAAGGGAAAAGTAATGTGCAAAATTCAAAGAGAATGAATAGCCAGAAGAACTTAAAATCTGAGTTGTTTCAATATAATGACAGATTCATCCTTAAAACAGAATATTGAACAACCCCTCTTCTTCTCTTGAAACGAAGCAGAGGGGCTGTAAGACAAAAGTGCAGCACGAGATTTTTTTGAGATACTTCATTCTGAGAGGAAAAGAAGGTGCTTGTCATTTGCCAATAATCTATGACCTATTTGTGGATTCAATTAGTGTTAATTCTAATAAAAAACTATAGTCTATTTAATCATTCTCTTTATATTACACGTAATTGTAACTTTCTGTAGTAACTTATTCCAGAATTAGTGTTAAAAAAAAGGTTGAAAAACAGTCAAAACACCTTGCCTTTGACAATAAATGGAAACTATTACTTGCTAAATGAGCAATATGAAAAACTTTATACCTTGACAGAAATCATAAGCACCATGACAGCTGCTTGAATGGATAAAGCATCACTATGATTACAGACCTACATCACATTAACCAAATTAAGGATTTCAAAATACAAGTAAAACAAAAAGAATCTGCATGTATATTCAATTTCACTTCTTTAAATCTGACAATTGGAAAACTAACTATTATAATTCTTTATATACATGCAATTAGATTAAAGGATGAGCCCTTTTTCTACGATTAGCAGTTATAGTGATCAATTCACTTATTTTTTGAATTGCTTTCCATTACTAAGAAAAATTAACAAAGATAAAAATACGAGCTTTTTATGATTGATATAAGATAAAGTTCCTCTCATTATATTCTATACTAAACATAACCTTCATCTCCAATGCCAAATTTCATAATGGAACATTGAACGCAACCAACAATGAGAATGGTCAATAATGTGAGCTAACATTACATATACTAACAAGGTACCTGTCTGATCAATAAGGGAAGAGTCTGAGCTCTTGATGGCACCTCATTGCATGCAACTGCATAATCAATAACTCTGCACACAGTAACAAGAATTCAAAAATAGGTGGGTCTACTGCTGTAATACCGTAAAGCCAAAAATATGGGAAAAGAAGTTCAAAGACTCCTCTAATCCTTTTACATTAAGATATTTAAATTAAATTAATCAGCCCATACATAATTATCAATAACCAAATTTGAATAAATTTGACTCCTCTGCTATTTTCCTCTTCTTTGGTCTAAATTACACTAAGCAGCAGCAGCAGCAGCAGTAACAAACTTAAAATTGGCTCCCATATAACAGAACATAAAGCCAAAAATGGAAGAAAGAAACAAACTTTCATTAATAATAAATAAGTAATTATAATCAAGGTTGCTGCTGCTTAAGTAGAGAGAACTTTTTCGGGATAAATTTAGGGAAAAAAAGTAATATGGAGACCTAGCCAAAGAAATGCAGAGATCGGACAATTGTGAAGAGTCGGTAGGCTGATGAGACCGTATGTTCACTTCTAATAAATCCGCCAGTTTCGCCACCAAAAGCGAAGCGGCCAGGGCAGGACTGGAACTGGATTCACCTCCCGCCATTCCTTCCTGCTTTTTCTCTTTAATTTATATACATTTCATATTATTATCATGACAAGCAAAAAATCAAACTTTTTGTTTTCTTTTTCGCTTCGCTGCAGAAAAGAACGAACTTAATAATGTAAAAGCCAAGTCGTTTTGGTTTCTTTTCAAAAGAAGAAAAATGTTTTGGTTTCCCATTCGTTTTGAGGTGACACAACAGGACATTGTTTCTCTTTATTCACGGAGGGGAACAGAAGGTATATATGGTAAATAGACAAAAAGTATAGGGGTAAAATGGAGAAATGAAATAATTTAAATGATGTTTTAGTTGTTGTTATGTGACTCTCTAGTTTCGTGAACGCCAAGCTCATGATCATGACATAATAATGCACTGTTTGGTGGGAGAGAGGGTAATTAATTAAGGTGCCATTTTAATGGTCTGTTTGGAATTTATTACTTTCATCACTGGGAAAAAGAGGTGTTTGGATCTTTCTTTTCTAATTCTCTAATTCTAGAGTTTGGAATTTGGACAGTAACAGGTCACTATGCCCTAAATTTGTTTGTAGGCCGGATTTAAATTTAGAAAGCATTAACTTTTTTTTTTTTTTTTTTTTTGGAAATCATAGAAAGCATTAACTTTTTAAAAGCTCAATTCGCTTTATTAATAATTTTTTTCACAAATTAAAATTTGAAACTTAACTCATGAAAAGATATATTATGTCCATGGTAAGTTGTAACTTGTAAAGGTACAGCAAAGGAAAAATAAAGCATGATTTTGGAAGGATCCTTTCAAATCACTTCCACTTCTCTTGTTGCTTTATTCATGTTGCGAAAATTGACACCGAATTAAAGTAAAATTGCAGCTAATAATTTGATTAAATAATAAAAATGATTTGAACACACAGATTTTACGTGGAAAACCTCCAAACAAATTAGAGTAAAAACCACGGATAAGAATAGAAGAATTTCACTATGAAAAAATAATAGAAGTTACAATAACACAACCTCTCTCTATTTTATAAGGAGAAAACAAATTAATTTCTCTCTTTTAAAATAGGAGAAACACACTCAAATATTTTTATCTTTCAAACTCTTTATTTTCTCTCTCAAATTGGGATGATTTTAAGTTTAAAACTCTAGCCTTTATATAGGCAAATAACCAACAACTCCAACTAAAATTTTCTTAATTTTAGCCACCCACTTTACCTAAATTTGACAAATTAATGGTGAGTGGTTAAGATAATTTTGACAAATCAAATTTCTTCATTTGGCTACCTACTTGTGAGCTAATTTTGACAATAATTTAATGATTAATTGAATGATTAATTTCTTCATTTGACAATAATTTTTACAATATGTATAAACCCATCAACCCACGCTTAGGAAACATCAAGCACTAAATCTCTATATAAACCCTAAACAAAGACTCAAAGTTGTTCTCTGATTTTCACTCTCCATCTTGCATTCTTTTATTAAGCTAGAGATATTGATGAATATTTTACGAACTTAAGCATTGAATTGTCTTTTGAGGTTATTACTCCACTTATCACTCTGGCCTCTAAACTGAGTTAATTTAGGGATATAATTCAAATGAGTTTAGTTAAAACAATAGTAGTTGACTAACTTAGAAAACTTGGACTAAAATTTGATCAAAATTTATTTTTCAGGCTTGAAAACTCAACGGATCGTACTTGAATATTTTCATTCATTTGAATCTACTTGCTATTTAAAATTTTGAGTTTGTACTCAATTTGATTAAAAATAGAATCGAATTTAAATAATTTTCAGAAAAATTTAAGTAGCTCACAAATTATTTAATTCATTTACACTCTAGTGATATATCCATAGAAAAAAAAAATTTAATTACAAAATATCCCCTTAGATGTTGCCTTAATATACACTTTTATTTTTAATATTTCAAAATTAACAACATTAATATTTAAAATTTGTTAATAACTTAATACTTTAGTTCTTAATTAAAAGATTAGGAATTTTTCACCATGCTTTGGTTCATGTGTTTTAAAATATTAGATTCTATTTTAATCCTTAAAGTTTTAAAAACAATTATATATGTTTTAGTTCTTAAATTATTAAATTATAAAATATTTTAGTTCAAATTGTGTATGTTAATAAAAAAAAAAATTACATTCATTAAATTAAATTATTATTGCCAATGAGATTTTGGTTTAGTAGTAACATTAAAATTGAGGCCTTGATATGTTCAATTCCTACTTATATTGGGTTTGAATTTATATTTATAATATTTATTTCATTTTTGTAACTTTGACGTATATTAATAGAGTTGGCAAATCCTAACTTATTTGATGGTACGACCTAATCCATAACACGTTGAATTAACATATAACCCGAAAATGATTCTACCTAAATAATTTGAATTCCAACGACCTAAATCTGCAGTCAATCTGTCTGACCCAATGACTCGATATAAATTAATAAAAATAATTAACTTCATTAAATAATTTAATTTTTTTCAAAAATAAAATTAATTTTATGATATTTACTATTAAGACTACTTAGTACTTATTTACGGGTCTGAGCCCACCTAATTTTTCAGACTTTTGAATATATATTAAAAAAAAAATACAATGATAAAAATGAGGTTATAACTCAAGATCTCTAGTATTGAGAATCTTAATTAACTACCAAACCACTTAAATAATTTTATTAAGTTTATATGCTAAAATATATTTATATTTTAAAATATTTTCTACTAAATTTTATGTTTAATTTGAAGTTAATTGTTTTATAATATTTAAGAATAGAACTTATGACCTTTCAGTATTTAAAATCTAAATTAACCACCATATCATTTGAGAAATTTTGTTAAATTTATATATTAAAATAGATTTATATTTTAAAATATTTTTACCAAAATTTTATCTTTTTTTTTTGATAATTACTAAAATTTTATATTTAATTTCAAGGTAATTAGATTTTATATTTAAATTTAAATCTTTATTAAGTTTAGTATAATTTATATATACTTTTTAGTTTTTTCATATAAATTTTTTATTCTATTGTTTACTACAGTACTGCTAAAATTTTATATTAATTTTCACATATGTAATTCAAATTGGATTTCATATAGATTTATTAAGTTCAGTATAATTTATATATACTTTTTAGTTTTTTTTTTTATATATATTTTATATTATTCTATTGTTTGCTAGACTACTACTAAAGTTTTATATTAATTTTTATATATGTAATTCAAATTGGTTTTTATATAGATTTTTTTAAAAAAAATTGAAAAATATTATTAATTATCTTATTAAAATTTAATTATATTTTTTGTAGATTTTCTATACATTCTATAATTTATAGCAATTATATTATTTTCATATTTAATCTATAAACTTCAAAATTATATCACAAGTGCTAAATAATAACTAATTAGTTATTAATAACTAATCACAAGTGTTTATTAATAAGTAATAACTAATTAATTAGTGATGTCCTATAAAAAAATAATTAAATAGTGATACCTACTAAGTAGTAATTATTAAGCATTAACTATTAATATGAGTGCTAAATAATAGGGGTGAGCAAAATCGAACTGAAACAAAAAAATTAAACCAAACCGATTGGTTTGGTTCGATTTTTAGTGGTTCGGTTCGGTTTTTAAAAAAAAAAACCTAATTAAATTTTGATTCGGTTTGGTTTTTACCAAATAAATTTTGGTTTGAACCAAACCGATCAAAATTTTAATATATATATATATATATATATATAGTTTATTATAAAAAAAGAAAAAAAATTGTCAAATCAAAAAACCGAAACTGAACCGAACCAAACTTTTTCAGTTAGGTTCAGTTTTCACTAAAACTTCGGTTTGGTTCAGTTTTAAACCGAACCGACTGAATGCTCACCACTACTAAATAATAACTAATTAACTAATTACAAGTATTAAGTAATAAGTGATAACAAATTAACTAGTGATAATGAATAATTATAGTAACTATTATTAATTTTTTTTATCTAAATTATTAATTGGTAAATACTAACTATTAATTTACTAAATGATAATATTAAATTCCCGTTCCTTAATGTATAAAACAAACTTAATTGTAAAAATTATTAAATAATAAATGGATTTCATATATATATATATATATATATATATATATATATAAGAGAATAATCATTATGTTTATATTATGTATATATATAATAATAATTATTATTATATATTATTAGGTTTAAAATATTTAATATGTGTAAGTAAAAATAGATATATATTTAAGAGAAAAAAAATAAAAAAAATGTGCATATATATATAAACCCACGAATTGATCTAGCAACCATTTAGTCACCTAGGTAAGTTTATAACCGTTGCACCAACTTAGTAATATATTTGCTTAAATTATTATTATTTATTAATATTGATAATTTTATACAAACTAAATTCACAAAGTTAATAAATTTTAAAAGTAAACATAAAATCCTAAAATCAGGTGCTGTTGAGTGCTGCTTTTTTTTTATTTTTTATATTTATTATTGGTCTCTCTTTTATTTAGTTCTTTTCTCTTTTTATTTATTTGTTGGATTTGTTTGACATATGTTAAGATATGCTAATAAAATATATATTATCATCGTGGACTTTTAAGATATTATTAATAATTTATTATCATAATAATATAAATTAATAGACATATATCATAATATATTAGAAAAGTTGCATATATTTAATATTATAATTATATACATAATTATTCTTATTTTTATTTTTTTTAATTTTTTTGAAATTCCATATAAAAATTTTATATTCAAAATAAATTTTTTTAAAAAAAAATTTTTAGGTGACTCTATTGGATCTAATCCAAAACTCATAAATCAATTCGAATTTGATCCGAAATCTTTTTTTGAGTCAACATGATATATAATTCAAGATAACTCACCAATAATTCACTAAAAAAAGACATCATCCAAAATGACCCAAACTCGAAATGATCCAATCCAAACCTATCAAATTCAATCTATTTATCGCGTCTACGTATATAAGATTTCTGATAAAGAAATACTAAATTATTATTATTATTATTATTATCCCACACCGAAAATGTTGAGAAATGGAGATCCAATAAGGAAGTTTTTTGTCTAAGTCACCATGCAACACGTAAGACTGATAAAGAATTAATATTGCGGTGTTTTATTGATAAATAATAATAATCTATATTAATACATTAAAGGAGGATGGCTGGCGCTGTAGATGAACAGTAGCCGATCCAATTCAATTTGAAGAGCATGAAATGTCATGATTACCCCTCTCTCAGGCTCTCTGTGTTTTTGGAACGGCGCCATTTTTCCTTCCCCTGCAGGTCCTACTAAGCTGTGCCGTTTTGCTTAGCTTGCTGTTTCGTTTAAATTAAAACGGCGGCGTTTTACTTGATGCGCGACGTTTCGTATGGGTTGTGTGGTCTTTCGCGTATGTGTTAGGCTCGCTGAGCACTGCGCTATAATTGAAGCCTACGCAATGTCCGCTTTGTCCCTTTGATCTTTCTCTTCCTGTTACGAAACGGCATTGTTTTCTTTGGGTGGTTTGGTCTTCTTGCTGGTGCTCTCTTGCTTGCCCTCAAACCCCAGCTCATTCTCTTCTTCTCTTTTCTGTCTCTGTCTGCGCCGTTGGATGTTCTCTTTCA
>CATKHJ010078514.1:0-19269 GCA_949750685.1 Vernicia montana | reverse complement strand
CTCATATATCTTGCAAGAAAAATTTCTAGCTAGGTATAGCTCTACACCTACCAAGAGATATTGAAGTGGTGTAAAACACTTATTGCGTTATCTTCAAGGACTATTGCGCTATCTTGCAGATGCTGGTTATTTATCTGATCTCCATAATGGTAGATCTCAGACTGATTATGTGTTTACTTATGATATTGCAATTTATAAAAAAATTTATGGTCCTGAAGTACCTTAATAAAGATGCTCCCATTATATTGTTTGAGAATAATGCAATATGTATTGCACAAACTAAAAGTGGATATATTAAGGGTGACCGAATTAAATATATTTCACCAAAATTCTTTAATACGCATAAGCTCCAAAAAAGTGATGAAATAGATATCCACCAAATTCGCTCGAGTAATAACATAATAGACTTATTTACTCAGTCCTCATCTAATGTCATATTTGAATGACTTGTTTTATTGATTAATATGTGTCGTCTTAAAATGTTATCATAATCAGGGGATGCGAATCAATATAAGATTATACTTTTGTTCTTTAGTCAAATTTTTGTCCCAAGGGTTTTCTTGACTAAAGGTTTTAAACTTTTAATAAGGTAATGTGTGCAATAACAAAATAGTGCATGAATTGTATTATTTTCCTTAACTATATTTTTTCCCACAAGGTTTTTCTAGTAAGGTTTTTAATGAGGCATATTCATGGCGCAAGTAATATTAAAGGGGAGTGTTATAAATAAATTATAATATGTGGATATTATTTAAACATCTTTAAGTATATATTTTAGAGAGATTATAGTATATGGCTATTTTAGTAATGTTGTATACACTAAACCCTAGTTATTTATCTATATAAATGAAGGTAAAGTTAATTTAATAATATGAATTCGAAACCCTTTTCTCTTTACATATTTTATTCTATATCTTTATATTATTACTTTATATTTATTCTTATTATTTTTTATTTGTTGTGCTAATAAGCCAATTTACAATATTATTATCATAGTGGGTTCAAATTTCTGACTCTATTTTTATTTTTTTCATGTCAAATTTGACTAAATTTTTTATTACCCATAAATTTGACTAGAAAAAATTATTCATGGGGATTATCATGTATATGGATATGTCCATTACAAAATTTCTAATATCACCATTGACAATTTATCTCTCAATATTAAAAAAATAAAAAATCTAAATCTAAATTATATCAAATATTTGTGCTAATAACTTAATATTTTTATCAACAGTACAACAGTCTAATAATAGAATATTTATTTTCTGTTACGAGAAAAGTGTTTAAATTTTGATAAAAAAAAATTTGTACAGAAAAAGAAAAAAAAAAGAAAATTCTCAATTTTATTATCAATTTATTTGTTAATTATTACGATTAAATTAATATATATACCATGAACTTTTTTTTTTTGGAATGAAAAAAAGCTTTTATTAAGAAGAAATTAAATCATCCAAAAGAGATTCCTCTATAAATAATTGAGGAACAAAAAAAACATAGAGACTAGCCGCCCTTGCTAACGAATGAATAAGATTATTTGCTTGCCTCGTAACAAAATGCAAAGAAAAATTTCTATTTTCTTAAGCTTTTAGATAATTATTAATGAAAATTTCAGACACAGACTGAATAGAAGAGCCAAAATTGAGTACAATGATCCCTATATACCATGAACTTTGGGCAATGAAAAGTGGGTTTTAGAGCATTTTTGGTTAATTTAAAATTAATTGATTGGTCTTACAATATTGATAGAGAAAGAAAATAAATCGTAACTACACAATTTTAATCAGCACAACCTTCTTAATTGCATGATACCATCAAAATTTTTATCTAAAAAATAATAATTTCATAAAATATAAGAAAATTAAAGTAAATAATACTTTTATTATAAAATTTAACATTTTCTCGTAATGAAATTGAAATATAAAAATATAAAAATTCCATTTTTATTTTGGTCATAAACCATATTTTTTATTTAAATTTATTAATTTTTTTAAAATAATTAATCTTAAAAAAAACAATATTATTAGAAAGGGAAAGGTGAGGTTTGTGGAAGAAAGAGTTTTTACGTAGAGAGAATCTGAATCTGACAAGGTTAGCCAAAATGCATTAATTTCTTTGGATCTATCTGTCCTTTCTCAGAACTCTCCCACACCACTACCAATACATATTTTATTATCCATTTACTGTTAAAATAAAATTTAAAAAAAAATTGTGGTTGACTCAAGAAATTTATTTTAAGATACAGGATTTGGATTATTTTGGGTTCCGATTTTCCATATGAAATAAATAATTTTTTAATTTAATACTACTATTGAAATTATGTTTAAAATTAATAAATTTTAAATTTCAATTATAGTTAAATTTATTAAAAGAAAATTCACTGGATAGGCAAATTATATATTAGATTGACTCTAAAAATATATTTAGAGTTAAATTAAATAAATTTTTATTTGTATTTGTATTTTAATTTTAATTTTTTTTATTGATGTTCTTCTTATCAAACATATTACATATTTGAATGGAGTTTATGACTTCAAATAAGTCATATTCAAGTCAAATAAACATATTATAATAATTGATATTCAATATATTTGAGTGATTTTAAATTTTATATAAATAAGATCACGGATCAAATTTAAATTGATAAATTCAAATAAGTTTGTGTGTATCAAAATTTACTAATTCTAATAGATATTGTTTGTTTTTAAATCAAAACTATTTAAAAGGAATTTGAGGTATCAATATTTAAATTTTTATTTCTTATAAAACATTTAATTGTTAAGCTATTAATTTAACGAATTTAACTATATTTTTATATCCAATTAATTTATTTAAAAATCACCTTATAAATACTGACTAAGAATCCATTCCTAATATAAAACATGTCAAGGGCGGCCCTTTTTTTGGGGTTTTATACAGAAAAGCTACTCCTTCTCTCTATATATTTTTTTCTCGTTATTTTCTTAGGCCATTATCAATATTTTTAAGCCAACAGTGAACCATTCTTATCACGATCCAAATCTAGAAGCACGCAGAGAATAAAAAAACGTAAGACTTTCAAAACTCATAGTAAGTTCAACTAACCACTAAATAACAAAATTACAATATAATAACTGAAAATCAGCAGTTAAGGCTATTAGTCCACTTATAAAGTAGAACCTGTGTATAAATATTAAATCTCTACCACTCAGAATTAAAAACATAAATTATCTCAAATTATCATCATCAAGTTCATACTAAATAGAACATCCCATCATCCCAAATTATGAAGCTTAACTATCCTCCAAACTCAACATACTGATACATATACAAACAACTAACCATGTTATACTGTAACTACAAATAACATAAATAATAATGTGGAGTTCTAGAGTTTATAATACAAATCAATCTTTAATTAATTACATAACTAAATATAATAAAATAAACTTCACTGTTAAATGATGAAAGACATGAATGAATCAATAAAACTTAACTTCTTCAAACTCAATCTATAACTTGGAAAAATAGAAAGACAGAGATGACTGTCTCAACTCAATGTGTGATATAATCCAACATATAATCATAGTGTTATACATTCATTCTAATAACAATAATGCTCATGCAATATGTCAAACAGTTAAGTAATCACATAATTATCAAATGATAGGAATTAGTTAATATGAATCACACTAAACCTCAATATGAGGATCCCTATCTCTTGGCTATCTTAATTCCAATTTACGGGACACAGTGAGTCCATATCAAACCCAACCATAGTTCTCTTATCCATATCTAGGGCCATAGTAAGACCAGCTCAAACCCGGCCAAACATCATCATTATCATCATATCTCAATTATTATATCATACTCATAATTGTAATCAGAATCCTATGTGGTCCCATATCATCATAATCTCATCCAAACATCTACAGGTAATATGTAACATAATCCTTAATGTAAAATTCACAATCGTGTGCTATGATGTCTTTATGAATTCTTAGTGCATAATTATATATATACGGTAAATACAATGCATGATACGAAGGTAAAGCATATTAGAAAATATTACTTACAAATTTGACGGAAACCAAATTAGCTCTCTTTGGAGCGTCTATTTTCTGGTGGCTAGGACCGGAGCACTAGGGCTAACATCATTAGTTGACATCATGGATGCATAAGGGCAGTTTGGTAGGCACATGAGTTACGTGTGGATGGCTGGTCCAATTTCTTTCCGCTGCATGTAAGGGCGCGTGGAGACTCCAATAACGGAACAACTACCAAGTTTGGAGTCGCCGTAAGAAGAAGAACACATCGGAGGTATGCAACTGATGATTTTGACGGTGGAATCTAGCGAGTTAAACTAGACAATGATGTTTAATTTGATTTTTTTAATGTGTTAAGTAAAACAGAGAGCAGAGGCAGAGAACAAATTATCTCAAATAAAATTAGAGTAGAGGCTCTAATATCATGTTGACAAAGATAATAGAGAGACATATAATTGAGAGAATGAACTATATATTGTATTGTATATCTTGTACAAAGGAAGAGCTCCTATATACACATCAAGAGTACATACAAAAGAAAACATGACTAGAGTTAAGGCTAAACTAAGGCCTAATTATAGGCTGAATATATGTTGTTTTTGATACCATGTTGTTTTAAAGTATCATTGAGGAAATTCGAACACGAGTTTATAAATTGGCGTAACTAGAGAATAAGTAGGAGCCTTAGGGCCCCTAATCTACTTGAAAATGTATATATTACCTTTATATAATTAGTCTAATTTTTTAATTAGTCATTCAAAATTTTTAATTGGTCACTCAAAATTAAATTTTTATAAATAATTTCAACTGTTAGAATTATTTAATTAATTACCATCATACAAATATGGAAGATTAATAATAATTTATTCAATTAAAAATGTACTTTTATGAAAGATATAATTAATTACTATTATTCGAAACAAAAATTATTAGAAAGTTTTTAAAAAATTAATCTTTTATTTTTTTGTTCTCTTATTAATTTTGACATCTAAATAAAATTTTATGATTCAACCTCTATTTCTTGAATTTATAGTTGTATATGCACATTTACTTCAATATTGCACACAACTTTCTACAAATTTTTGTCATCTTCATTTGGATTTGGTATACAAAGGGGACCATATTTAATATTTTATCATTTGGATTTATATATATTAGTTTTTTTATTTATTACCAAATATATATATACGTGTTTTCTACTGTTACTTTATTTTTAACAAAGTAAATTTACTTTATTTTATTTTACGAAAAAATCACAATTTTCTTATATTTTTCGTAAATTAAATTATTTTTTCGTAATTCTTATTAGTTGCGAAAAAGTTTTAATTTTACGAAAATATGACTTATTTTGTACAAAATAATAACTTTACGAAAAAATTTCTAAATTAATAAAAAAATATTTTCATTAATTAATTTTATGAAATTAACGAAATAAAATAGAAAAATAATTTTGATAATTAACTTTACGAAATTAACAAAATAATTTCATTAATTAACTTTACGAAATTAACAAAATAATTTCATTAATTAACTTTACGAAATTAATGAAATTAACGAAATAAAATAAAATTAATGAAATTATTTTACTTTTTCGTTAATTTAAAAATTTATTTTTAAAGTTATTGTTTTGCATAAAATAAGTCATATTTTCATAAAATTAAATTTTTTCGCAATTAAAAAGAATTACGAAAAATTAATTTTATTTATGAAAAAATATAAGAGAACTGTGATTTTTAATAAGAGAGCTATTTTTTTCGTAATTACGATTTTTTTGTTTGTTAATTTATGAATTTTTCGTAAAATCATTGTTCTACACAAAATAAATTATATTTTGGTAAAATTAAAGCTTTTTTCGCAATCAAGAAAAATTACGAAAAAATAATTTAATTTACGAAAAAAATATAAAAAGATTGTGATTTTTCGCAAAAAAAAATAATTTTTTTCATCATGGTCAATAAAACAAAGTAAGTTTACTTTGTTAAAAACAAAGTAACCATAGAAAACACTTTAATTAATAATCATATTTTTTCATAATATACAAATTATACAATACTCTGATTAATCTTAAAAATGAGAGAATATGTCTCTAATTCATCATAGAAAATCCACCTGCTTGATGATAATAAAAAATCTCTAACTCAAATCCTTATATTACCTTTGTCATCACATTTTTTCATATGGTGGTATGTAATTAACTAAATGTCTTTTTTTTTTTTTAAATCGGAAAATATATTCGAATCAATCTATACATTATTATTAGCATATTGTTGCATAATTAACTTTATAATTAAGTAAAATATGTTAAGATATCATAATTTTACACCTTTTTAATTAATTTGTAATGGTTAACTTAATAATTTGTAGTATAAAATATTAGGTTACAATATTCAATTAAAAAAAAAAGTAAATTATTATTTAGTTCATAATATTTGATTTAATTAACTAATTTGTTCATATTTTTTGAGAAATTAACTAATTAGTCTCTCAATTTTGATTCCGTCAGACTATTTAGTCATTCCGTCCATTTTTTGTACTTTTTATGTTAAATTAATGAAAAATGACTAAAATACCTCTGTATATATAATAAATATAATTTTAATTTTATTATTTACAAATAAAAAAATTCAAATTAATAAAAGTAAATAATATTTATATAATTATATAATAATTATATTTAATATCATTAAATTATAAAATTATTTATTATTATTATATATAATAAAAAATATTATATTGATAAAATTAAATCATTATTAAATAATTAAATGATTATTATATAATTTTATAATTTTATTAATTTAAATTTTTTATTTTAAATAATAAAATTAAAATTATATTTATTATATATACAATGACATTTTAGTATTTTTCATAAATTTAATAGAAAAAGTACAAAAACTGAACGAAATGACTAAATAATCTGACAGAATCAAAACTGAGAAATTAATTAATTAATTTTTCAAAAAGTAAAAATAAATTAATTAATTAAATCAAATATGATAGACTAAATAATAATTTACTAAAAAAAAAAATCATCATGAGAATAGAAAAAAGGAAATTGAAAATGACAAAGACTCCCGTCACCATATATATTTATCTTTGAATATACTCTATTAAAAAAAAATCTTCGATTTACTTAATAATCTATATTTTTTTCTGTTAGGATTTCAAGTATTATTTTCTTTTCTCTTTTCTCTTTTTTATTTTCTAAGTAATTTTGACTCTTTACTCTCACAAATTCAAGTTCCCAACATAGCTAAATATTAAAAAATAAAAAATCAAATGCTCCTCTTTTTTGATTCACTACACTACAAGAACATTGTAGGAAATTTCAAAAACACCCTAAGTACTTGCCAATTTTATTATTATTATTATTTTTATCAATGATGCGTAGCTGAAATGGCTATGTTTGAGATAAATATTTCAAGTTCAAATTTAACAGAAAACGGTAATTATTTAAATTTATTTTTTATGCAATATGAATTATAAAATTTATCGAGTTGTATATAATATATAGTGGTAAAAAAAATTATTTTTATTTTAAAAAAGAACCTATGAGACCTAAAACAATAAATTAGCATATGGTTTGTTATATTAGTCATGTGGAGAAAGGAATATCTAGATTACATGTTTAGCCCAAGAGAAGAAAACAAGAGAAAGTAATAGAAAAAGCATTTAGGACAGTGTCCTAGAGTAGTAGGGTATCAATTATCAAATATCAATGGAACCATTGACCAATTCTTTACCTCTACCTTAATTAATTTAATTAAATCCCTAATGATGAGTGGTTAATTATATATATATAAAATGTACCAAATTCAAATGTAATATCCACCGCAAATTTCTTTAGCAAACATCTATCTTTAAAACTTTAATGTGACAAAACAAAATGATTTGGCCCGTGACCTATCCCTCTCTTTCCCTCTGTTGTGGGCACGTGATTGTTACCCGTGACCTATTTTTGTAGGTGTATATACTATATACATAGGACTCTATAAGATTTTTCTTTCAATTTAAGACATTAATTAATAATTTAATATTGCCATTAGATTAATAATTTAATATTAAAACATGTGTTTCATTAATTTTTGTACATATAAAAACAAAATTAAAAGTGGAGGTAAATAAATTTAAATTATTAATTTATTATTCTACAATGTAATACCAATAATTACATTGCTAATTTAAAAATATAATTTTTTAATTGAATATTTATTTTAGAATGTATAAGTCAGATATTTAAATTCTGACGTCTCTTTTTAATAATTTTTTTTATACATTTAATTTTTAACTGAAAATGATTTAAATACTACTGAATTAAAAACTCATTATTTTCAAACTACTAAAACATATATATACAACTTTATTCCTATGTAATTTTCAATTTATCTTAATTAACTTTATCTTCAATTGCTTGTCCGGATATTCGAAAATACATAAATAATAATAAAAAAAAAATCTATAAGTTGCATTTTTTTTATGTCCTCCATTCAAAAGATGTTTATAAATCAATGCATAACGTTCTTGCTGAAAATATCATGAAGAGGACCCCAAAAAAAGAAAATTTGATAAATGTGGAGTAGTACTCTTTTCAACTAAAAAAAAAAAAGGGTTGATACGAAGCTCCAAACAATGACAAATAATCAAGAAATTTGCTTCCTTTGGGAGCAAAGAAAAGTTAGGATAAAAAGAATAAAAAGGCAAAGCTTGATTCTTACATTTAATTAATTTTCAATTGCTTTCCCTAAACACAACTCAAATCCAATTAAGATTATGTTAATCAAATCTCAATTTTGATAACTAAAAAACAAAATTGAATTAGTTTTCAATTAATTAGGAATAGGATGTGAAACTAATTGGTAATTAAGAAGGTGAGATCCCCACTTAATGTTCATTTCTAGTATATATATATATTGAAAAATAAAAATTTATGTCATTGATTGGATAGATTTGGTCTTTGAAAAGGGGAACAAAATTAAACCTCACAATAGGCAGATTGAAAAGGATGGTGTTAGTCTATTTATATTACAACTTAATTAATTATAAGTGGAAGTAGCTTTCTTAAGCAGGATATCTATCATGGCTTTATTTGCTTTGCATGCTGGTAAATGGAGGGTCCAACTCAAAACCAACCCTATGATTGTTAAGTTCTCACAAATTTTTAATCTATATTTATCTTTTTTTTTTTTTTTTTTTAATAAGTCATTAGTATTCATCATTCAATAACTCTATTCTTAGATTCATACACTAACGATGAGTATATGTATAATTTGGATATAAATCTAAATTCCATCGAGTATTTTTCTCTGTATTAAAAATAAAAATATTGAATAGTATTAAATATAAATAGTAATTTAGAGATTATTAATTCCAAACATGTTTTATTCCTAAAATCATATTTTAAAAAAATTACAATTTCCTTAAGATATCTGATTATAAATCTATCAAAATACCAATTAATTACAATAATAAATAATTATAATTTAGATGTTGAATAAATTAATTATTTGTTTGGTTTTCAACTTAATTGATTTAAATAATAATAAAAAAATTAATTATATATTTATTTGACATTATTATTTGAGTTGTCATAGAAGATGACCATAATAGCCATGGGTGCCTCAATGATTAAAGGGTAACACATACAGATAGCAGCAAAGTGAGTATAGAGCGAGTTTTTCATTACTCGTATTTACCTGCTAATATTTTTTTTTATATCCGCTCCGCTTCAGAATAGGGCAAGAAAAAAAAATGAAATATGACGAATATCCGCGTATATGGGCTTACACCAAAACTACAAAATGGTCTTCTTCTACCAAAATTTTTATTGAAAAATTGGCAAGCAATTTTCAAGAGAGGAATGATAATTGTACAAAACTATTTCTGTCTCCATTGATGAGTAGTTGGGGCCTACTTGATGGCACATATAAAAAAGGAGACCATTGGTTGGTTGTGTTTAATAATTTTAACTTTAGACAAACATGTGATGCATTTAATTATGTCCATTGCCCTAAATACAAATACCCACTTCATGTTTTTCAAGTACAAATTATAAATCATACTAATACATTACACTTTATAACATCAAAATACATTTATGTAAAATAATAATGATTAAATTTCATTAAAATAATACCTTATTATGAATAATAATATAACATGAATCTTTAAATTCTACAAATCTTAATTTTAACACTATTTTAATAATCTAGTTATCAAATCATTATATTTAATATTCCTTTCTTCCCATAAAGATAGATATACTTTAATTTACATACAAATTAAGAAAAATATAATTAGTATAATTAAGTGAATAAATTTTATTAATATTTTTTTAATATACACCTTCATTAATATTAGATTATTATTTTTTTGAAAATTATTAATATTAAATGATTCATATTATTTTATTAAAACTAAAAATACATATTAAATGAGACGTTAGAAAACTAATAAATTAATCACTGTTCTAAAAAGGAAAATGAGCTATAATTTTGTATAAGTAATAAAGGAAAACAACCCTATTTTCATGGGAAGGGGGAGTATATAACCTTTCTTTAATAATTTTTTATTTACTAAAATTCTTTTAATTTTATTTTTCTTCACTATTATATGTTTAATTAATGGACAAATTATTCCTTAAAAAAAATTAATGGACAAAATGTGGAGTTTTTTAAAAAGTTTTGCTCTATCTACATACAATTGGGCCACGTGGCCTAGGTCCAACCCAAAGTATCTCCCTTAAGCCAAACCGTAGCCCAAGTGAGTGACAGAAACTTTTGATCTTCCCTTGGACCACCTTAAACGGCCCATCAAGTGAGTGAAAGAAACTTACCATTTTTTTTTTTATATCGTTCTTTCTTTTGACAAACACATGCTATGTATTTATTTTATAAAGACCAAATGATAACATCTTTCTCAGTTTTTCCTTTGGATGCGTCCTTACTCTCTTTTCTACAATTTGCTGTTAGGGCGACTGCCAGTGGCTCCGGCCACCGGCGGGGTCCCTTTCTTTAGTTTCTTTTAGTATTTTTTCTGCCTTTTCTTTTTGTGAGAACAAATTTTTGTCTAAGGCAGTTCGTGGATCCTTTTTTGCTACTACCATGTCGGTTGTTTGTCTGTTGTTTTGGTGGTTTATGCTGGTGGTTGTGCATGTGTTTGTGGTGCTTGATCTTCGGGATGTAATAGATCGGCTCCTCTTTTCTTTAAAAGGCCTAGAGAGTTGTCTTATGGCAACATGTGGGATGGATATATGAGTGGATCTGGGAGCCAGTGGCAGAGTTTCGTTGTGGCTTTCTGGTTTGGATACCCCTGACGAATTTAGGAGTCGGCGATCGAAGATCCGATCAGCACTACTGGATTTAGGCATTTTTTGGCTCGATTTCATTGTGTTTGTTCATAAGTGGGTCTTTCCAAGCTTTTTCAATGCATCATCTTCATGTTTGCTCTAATCTCAGTCCTGATATGCTCGATGTTCCTTCCTCTAGCTTGGTTGCTGGTGACGGCGAGACTGTTCTTTGGGGACACGGACACATTTGGAAGGGCAAGGCTAGATTAGGGTTACTTTAGTAATTTTACCAACTTTGTTGGTCTTTGGATCAGTTGTTTGGACTTCAAGCCCATTATACAAACCCCTTTTGTGAATATTTTTCTTATACTGAGATGGGCCTATTATGTGATTGTAATATGTATTGATTTGGGACTGGTGTCCTTTTAATGAATGACTTATCTTTTAGCAAATAAAAAAATGATAACATTAGCTTTTCAATTATAATTTTGAATTATTAACTATTGAATTTTAAAACTCTATATTTATCAAATACTTCATACTAACTGTTGAAAGTTCAAATATGTAAAATTAAACTATAGAAAATAGTTTTTCCCTCTTCATAATTTTTATCATACTAATGAAAATTTACATTATAATAATAAATAATAATAATTTTTTGAATTTTTTACTTTTCACACCTTTTTTTTTTTTAAATATACTTTTCACACTTCTAAATAGCATGATAAAATCAATTAAATTAAGCTAACAATTTCTTTTAATATTATGAAAATTAATTAGAGTTTGAATTTTAAAAGAATTATACATAATTTAATTAATACTTTCATTATGGGAAAGTGTATTAGTTTGGATTTGAATCCTTTTATTCTAGAAATATTGGTGAAATAGAGTTAAATAATAGAGATATGCTAACTTTAATTATATCTAATTAAATAGTTAGTTATTTAAAATATTAAATATTTAAAATTAAATATTATTTTTTTAATATAATTTTATATTTAAAATTTAAATTTAAATTCACATTTATTTCGAAATGATATTGAATTCAAGTAAACCTTTATATAGTTAAGACTTTTTTTTCCCCCAAAAAAGAGAATTTGTTTGTATTAATAAGGTCCAAAACATAGGACAGTACAATTGTTAATTTTATAAAGATTGATCCAATATGAATAAGCTTGATTGACTGTATAATTCAGGCCAAACCTATTCAATTGAGAATTTAATGAAATGAGCTTTCAGCCCAATAGAAAACAGACACTAGAGTCTATCCAATAGACAGTCCACCATCCTTTAATACAAAAAAATATATATATAAGATAGCCCCTAAATCCATATCTCTTCTCCATCGCCACTGCCAATGCTGCTTGTGGTTGAGGAAGGACCTAAAACAGCTTCAAGAGCAGAGGATCTTATGCTGGATCAATCAAAAGAGACTTATACTGTTTAGATCTTGAGCTTGCCTTTCAGATTAAGCCGAAATTGGGCCAACAAGAACAAGGAACTAAAAAATTCAACCAAATCAAACCAAATTTGCTCATATTAGTTCCTATAAAAGCCAACATGGAGCAAATCGAACGATAACCAGCTTCTTTCCGGGAAGTTCAATCACCAACTCCAACGGTCTCTTCCCCCTCCCTCTACAGTCGTCTACAGACAAAACCTTGAAAGGATGACTGAGGTAGGAGAGTTGAACCTTGCCGGACTCCACCGTGGCCTCCATAACAGACTAGATCGCATTCTAGATATGAACAACACAACCACTCCGTAACCCGTACTTGGCGGGAGACAAAACCATTACACCAAAGGCAGAGATCAGCTTATTTTTACTACTAAATAAGAAGAAAAAAAACAAGAAACAAAGAGGAAATCGAATTTTCTCTCTAATAGTTGGAGCCACCAAAGGTTCCTCCACTTAGAACCTTGGATTGGTTAGCAGAGAGCTACAGTGGCTACAGAGAAAAGAATAAAGCTTGGATATCTATCAACGTGTTTAGTTTTATATAGTTAAGACTTAAGACAAGTTAAACCTCCTCATGTAATCCAAAATTTGAATATTGTCAGTACTAAAAATGAGAAAGTTTGTGATTGTTTGAGAGTTTCAGTAATAAATGAAAACACAGACCACTTGAATTTAACTCTAACTCGGTATACTAATACCCCTATTAGAAAATATTTAATTCAAAGATTGTACTATTAACACAATTAATTTAAATAAAATAATTTACAAATAAGTTATTATTATAATGATAATAAGTAAAATTAAATGTAATTTTTTAAGCTCTCTAATTAAAATTATTTATATATTTTTATCATATAATTATTTTATAAAATTAATAAAAAAAAATTCCTAACTTGTAGCAATTATCACACAAAGTTATTGTTTAATTTTGCTACTCTTCAATAAAAATAAATAAATAAATAAATAAAACTAATGATGCCTAGTTTAGTTGGCTAATAGTGAGACTATGAGACTTTTTAATTCGCTTCTCGAAATAATATGTGGAAAATTTAATTTGTTTGTATTTATTTTCTAGCTTAGTGATAAGGGGCTTTGCTCTTTAGAGAGAAGTCTTAAGTTCTCTTCTCCTCGTTAGGTTTGTGATTTATAAAAAATAAGTGTGGTGTCTTATAAAAAAAAATTTCTTTTTCTCTAACACTAATCATTAATAATCGTGGCTTTTTATGGGAGCAATCTAACCACGTGATATATATATATATATATATATATATATATATATATTTCTTATAATGAATTGTAATATTTGTTTCCTGTTTGATAGTGAGCTGATATTTTTAATTTACTCTTATATAATATATCTTGATAAAAAAAATAAATAAATACTCTTCAAGAAAAAGAAAATTAAGGATAAAAATAAAGTAAAAGTACCACAAATATTATTGAAAAACGAACCCTTTGTCTTATTGTTATGACTTAGTAACTGACATTTCAACTTTTAATTGCAATATAATGGTTTCTACTTTCTATTTACTTATTTATTATAGTTAGTGATACCACATATTAATTTATATATTATTTTTAATTTAATAAAAAAAAATTACCTCTCTATATATGTATATATCTAAAGTAGATTAGGATAATTTGTTTTATTTTAATTTTTTAATATTAAAAAAAGTTAGATTCGAATTTACATATAAATGGAGAGATGTATATTATTATAAAATTATGTATGTAAGTTTGAAGATATTTTAATTTAAATTAAACGATGATGAATCAAATAGAGGCAAAAGGACTTGGATCAAGGAAAATGGCAAGGGCATTTTATCCAATTATATCATTGGTCAACTCATCATTATATGACTTCTGAACACTTCTTAATATGCAAAGTACATATTTGGCGAAAAAAAAAAAAAAGTACATAATCACTAACCATTGGGCCACGTTCAAAGCTTTTGTAAGGGAATTTTTCATTTTCTAATTTTTTTTTAATGAGTGCTATAAAAACATTGACCAATAAATTATTAATTAATGCAAATAAAAGTAAATAAATTTGAATTTTATTAACAACACATAAATTTATTTAAAAATAAATTCAATAAGAGAAAAATAAGAATTTTGTCTTATTATTTGGATGGTAGTAAGTATAATTAAATATCATATTTTAATTTCGACCGTTTTCTATAACGCTTCTCTTTCTCTATTTCTTTGTGTTGTTATGTCCTTGCTGCTAAAATTTTGACCTGGGATACTCTCCGGTGGCCTAAGCCACTAGAAGGACTTCCCTTTCTCCATTTTTCTTAATGTTTTATCTTATTTTTCCTTTGGTTTTCAACTTCTCTCATTTGTTTGTAGATTTTGGTTGCTCGTTCGAATTAGGTTTCATGCTTTTTGGATTTTCAACCACGGTGGCGGTGCCGATCTAATCTCCGGCGACTTTGTCCGGATCTTCCAATGGCTCACCTTCTTCTCTGCTCTAGTTGGGTGCAGTGGCTGTTGGATGAAGGAAAAGTTGACTAGATCTAGCATTGGGTTCACGCGATCTGTTTATTTTGCGTCCCTTGGCCCTTGATAGAGGCTTGGATCCTTCAAGGCGATGGTCGTTCAGGCGAAGGGATTTGAGTCTCTGTCAAGTGAACCCTGGATCTCATTTTGTTTATCTGGGGTGGGCTCCTGTTGAAGCTGGTTGGTGCAATTTGTTTGTAGATGGTTTAGGCGCTTCTCCCCTTCTGGTAGTGGTAACATCTCTCTTTAGGCTCCTAGCGGCCAAAAACTTGTTGCGCGATTTCTGCAAGTGTACAGATCGTGCCAAGTAATAGTGTGTGAGTAGAGTTTCGAATCCACAGTGAAGGGTTGCTAAGTACCAACTTCTAAGATTATCTCTATTATTTAAAAAATCAATTGGAAAAATATTAATTTAAAATAAAAATTATTATTTAACAATTTAACTAAAAATTTAATCAAAGGTCTAGGATTTGGGGTTCATTAATTAACTATTTATGTTTAATTTATATTTTTTAATATTGGTCAATTAACATTGGAATTTAAGATATAAATTCTTTAATTTAAGTGAAATCATCTCTTAATGAAAATCACTAATATTCACACTATTGCTAATTCTACTCTCGTGATATTAGACAAAATAATGTGAATTTATTAGGTTTTTTAGAATTTAATATTTAATATTCTCATAATAGTATCTTTATTTCTAAGTGATATGTTCCCTATGTCAATGAATTTATTATTCCAAATATGAGCTTCAACTCTCGTTACTTCACTCAAAATTCTAAAATCAAGAAATCGGTGATCAAGCAATTCCTAGCATTAAGAACTAAATTAATTGATAAATTCCAACATTTAAAAATAACCAATCAATCAAACAAACATAAACATAAATATAAATAATTAATTAACTACATCCAAATCCTAGAGAAATAAATTTAGCTGCTCATATTATTAATATAAATAAAATCTAATTTGACGAAAGTCCAAAATAAAATCATAGAAAATTAAATTGCATAAAAATAATTTAAAATAAAATAAATAAGAACAAGTTCTAGAATAAACTCTTGAATTAATTAGATTGAAAAATATTATAAAATAAATAAGAGAAAAATGAAAATCACAGCAAATGGAATTAAATTTCCGCAACAGAAATAGCGTTGGGTCGAGCTTGTCGCAAACTGGCCGGTGATGACTCGCAGTACTGGCTCTCGCCTCCACCTCTTCCTTGCTCAATTTAATCCAATACTTAAATCCAATGTCTAATATGAAGAACTATGTGAAAAGAACTCATATTGCGAATAAAGCTCCTACAAGAAACCTGCTAAAACTAAAAACTAAAACTCACTATTCATATCAATCTCAACCACACATCAATCTTCTCACCTGTGAATCCTCAATTTTGCACCCCTAAGATACTACCGCAGCTTGACACCTGCTAAATTTCGTGCGCTACGCAGAGCCGATACGGCGGACTTTCTGTACCAGACAACACCTTTTCAAAACTGACCGAATCTCTCCCAAAACTGACTGTCAATATGTCCGATAATTAATTTCGGATCTATCGCCACTGGTCGATAATTTTTCAGACTTCAAAATACCCAAGAAACTGATCTAGAACCTTTGAAAACTGACCCAAAAAGCCCAGAAAACCGAACCGGAGCCCAGAGCCGCGCATAACCACACAGTGTCGGCATGTACCCTATGCGGCTCCGCGTGTCATCCATGCAGCGTTCGCGTGTACCCCGTGAGGGGTCGCGTGTCATCCACGCATGTCATCCGCGTGGCAGACACGTGGCGTCCGCGTGTCCCTTGCGGGGCTGCGTGTCATCCATGCGGCTTCCGCGTGGAAGCCATGCGGAGCTGCGCAGAGACACGCGACATCCACGTGGCAGCCACGCGGAGCCGTGCAGAGCACATGCGGGTCTGCAACCCTATTTTGCGACTTCGTCACTTTTTGCGCAATTTTGAAAATACCCTTCCTTTTTCTGCTTTTTCATACCTTTTTTGGTCTTTTTTCCACCCTCATTTTCCCTATAAATAGCCTACTTTCTTTCACTTCAATTGACACCAAAAAAACCTTTTGTTGAATTTTCCAATTACTTTCTCTCTCTCTCTCTCTCTCTAATTAGTTTTATTCTCTCTAATTAATTAATTAGTTAATTAAAAATTAATTTTAATTAACTAATTAATCTTTTTTTAAAATTCTCACTCACTTTTAATTAATTAATTAATTAATCCTTTTCTTTTTAATCAAATTTTCACTCAAGTGGTTAATTAATCCTTTTAATTAATCTTTTTAATTGATTAATCTTTTTAATTAATTAAAGTTTGAGTAATCAAATCCCTTTTTTCAAAACCATCATATTTTTCGAAACGGAACTCCGCTCCAGTAAAACCACTCTCCCACCACTCAAACCAACCAAAAAGAAGGTATAATCTCTTACCCTCAATCAAACCAAATCAAACCAATCAAATCTGACCGATTTTTACAACCCTCTTTCCACCTCATAGTGGAACGAACTACGCAGGTTTTAATCCCCATTCAATGGGGTACGTAGGCAAATTTGAAACTAAATCCAAATTTTAAATCCAAATCTCAATTAATCCCTTTCCCCCTTTTACATTTTTCATGTAAAAATGTAAATTCATACTTTCTATGTAAAATTTTAATTAGTTAATTATTTTTAGAGTAAAGGAGCGATTTTGTGATTTCCCTAATACCCATAAGGGTTAGAGGAAATACTCTCCTTTACTTGTGGATGTTTAAACATCTGCTCTTTATTTTTCCATATGTCTCATAAATTATGCCATGCCCATGCATTATAAATTGTCACTAAATACTAGTCATTCATAAAATTAATTTTCAAAAAGTCAAATCAAATTTAAATGCCAAATCGAGATTATTCAAAATCAAAAACCTAATCCCCGAGCCCAAACTTAGTTCGAAGATTAGTGATTTTATCCTTGGATAAATTAATCAAAAGATTAATAAATTGGAGTCAAATTGAGTTTTTTTCTTAATTTTTCCATTTAAAATAAATTAGGGTGGCGACTCCCGAATCTTTTTCAAAAATCAAAAATCAATTTTCTTAAGAGATAGCCGCTTTCAATCGTGAACACCCAAACTCGTTCCTTAACCTCCCTTAAAAATTGCTCTCGTGCCTTTCCTTAAGGTAAATTCATTTTTTTCCCGAGCGAGGGGAGGGGCGTTCGGGCGAGACCTCACAGTTGGCGACTCCACTGGGGAGTAGTTGCCACCCTTTTTCAATAAAAGGAAAGCAAATAAGAGGATTACTATTTGGATAAAATTTTTCAAAAATAATCTCCATTTGGCATGTAAATTTAATTCGACTTTCATGTATCACTTTGCATAATAAAGGCTCCTTGCCTAGCTCTAGATTTAGGAAAACTTTTGGATGGCAAGTAGCATTGGCTCGGCAACTCTCTTTAAGTATGTTGGGAGATAGCAAAAACATTCCACCCCGTGACAAATCCCCGATCATTTCGGTGGTGTAACAAGCAATCTGTATTGTTGGACCCACGCAAGTCTCTTTGACTCACATGTGGTTAGGTATATCGATGCTCTAGTGGGACGGGGACCCTCAAACCAAGCTACCATTCACCCTTGTGCATGTAGTTGCTTTATCCTCTGACCTTAGGTTCCGTGAACTATAATAATCAAGACCTTGTGCATATACCCATGAAACTTTTTTGGCATACATCACGACATAACCATGCATACAAGCATCACGTCTAGGTTATGCCTTGAACCAATTCTTATCACCCTTTAAACCAAAATCGGTGATCCATCACCTAAAAAAACACTCGACCAATAAACCTGGTAAAAGGAATCAATTTTTCCAATATATCATTGTATCCGTATATCCTTTTTCCAGTGTAAATTCTTACCCTTCCTTTTTTTCTTTTCTTTTGGAAGGTACTGATGGCCAACCCAATCAACATGGATACCATAAATGCCCTCCTCACCAACCTCC
>CATKHJ010078506.1:0-11286 GCA_949750685.1 Vernicia montana | reverse complement strand
TTTCTAAGTTCTTCATTCTCAAGCACTTAATAGGTCATTTTATCTGAAAAATACACTTAGTTGAAATGTTAGATTAATTCAACTTGATTGCTAAGATCAAAATTGAGATTGACTTAGTCGGATTACACCACTAAGGTCAACAGTTTGCACCAATGATTTGTAGGATTTGGGCAATGACGCAAGTAAGAGTAACGCTTGCTCCTCATCTTCAACTTTTTCACCAGTATTCAGCAGTTGGCACACTAGCTAATTAAATTTATTTATGTGGTCATTGAGGTTTCCTCCTTCCTCCATTTTGAGCGAATACATCTCTATTTTCATGAACAACCGGTTAGTTAGCGACTTTGATGCATAGATCTCCTCTAATTTGTCCCACAATTTCTTTGGTAATGTATCCTTAATCACTTCAAATTTTGCTTGTGAGGCAAGTGCTAACCGGATGGCACTCACCACCTTCCTTTGGATAATCTTCCATTCGCTCTCAGTTATACTCATTAGCTTTTCTTTATCCAAAGCCGAATCAAGACCTTATTGAACCAAAAGGTCCTGAATAGTACTCTGTCATAGAGTAAAATTACCCTTTTCATCAAACAAAGGGGCTAAATATTTAAATGCACTATCCATTTTATTTGAAAAACTTCTTTTTTTTTTCCAGATCTCTGTGAATAGTACCTCTGCTACAGTACTGTATGAATAGTACTGTATAAATAGTAACCATACCCTGCTACAGTACCCCTCCTGAACAGTACCGTATCCTGCCACAGTACCTTGTTAATGTACGTTACTATTGTTTACTGTTATTGTAACAGTAACATGCAAAAATAAATTTTTTGCGTGGTTACTATTCACTTAATTTTTTGATTTTACACCCGTTCTTGAAAACGGATTATACCAAAAAATTCCTTATATTTTTCTCTTCCTCGCAATATTTTTCTCTTCCCAAAATATGATACTGCCCCGGACAACAATCCTACTTCAATCTCAATAAAATTTCTTTTTACCCCAAAATAAGAATCAGAAGCTCTGATACCACTTGTTGGAAAATTTTATGGGATATTTCACACGCACAGCGGAAGCATAAATTAATAAATAACCCACAACAAAAATAATAAGAATTTTACGTGGTTCGGTTTCTCAATAAATCTACATCCACAATTCACAAGGGATAATTCACTATAACTTTTATAGTTGCACGATACAATTTTTGGATGGACAAAATTATAAACTCTCTATCACACAACATCCAATAACCCAGTACACAATTTCTCATAGTGAACAAATATTAAATAAATGTAGGATAATTTTTAGACAGATAAAAATTATCAAAACCCTCTCGCTTACATAAAACTCTCTCTATATATTTTGTGACTTTCTGTGTATATAACAATAGTTATACACAAGCCTTTATATAGGCTTCAAAGGAGTGATTAGTCTTTGGTAGGTTGTATTCTCCACCTACCAAAGACTAAGCACCAATGTTATCTTCTTTCCTTTTTCAACAAAATTATTTGTTTTATTATGCATGTAGACCCTCCATGTTGAAAAGACCCACAGTGACTAACAGTAGTTTCCAGCCATCATCATTTGTCAGAAGTGGTGGCTCCACTGGAGAACTTTGAGGATCGGCAAGCAAAGCAACTTCTTTATTACGGTTGGTGAATAAAACTTTGCTACTTTTCTTTCCCTTTGGAAAACCAGGTTTCAAACAATTCCAAGCCTCGTTTGTCCAGATATCATCAAGGACCACTAAGTAACGCTTCTCCTCCAACACGCTATGAAGTGCTTCAACTAGATTTTCCTCTTTCATTCTCTCTAACATGGATTTAAACTGTTGTTCCTCCTTCATTTTCTCAAACTTGGATTCTGAAAGCTTTTGTTGTTCTGTTCTTTCCAACCTTGATTTATCCTCACTAGATGCAACATCCATCAGGATTCCAACAATAACATCCTTGATGGAGAATTTTTCAGATATGAAGGCCCAAGAATAACAATCAAACTGTTGCTTCACATGATTGTTATTGTACACTTTCTTGGCAAGAGTGGTCTTACCAAGTCCTCCCATTCATACTATGGAAACAACACATAGTCGGTATTCCTCCATCATCAACTGAGCTTTAAGATCCCTTACGATTGCGTCAAAGCTGATAATATGATCATCGACATCATGTGGATATGTTATTCTCATTTGCCATTGCATCTCACTTGCAGAAGTTGACCCCTCCCTTTCGGCGTTGATGCTATAGGTTTGCATACTTCTAGTTGTATCCCCGATCTTTAGCTGGATGGAATTGACATGTCTCCCAATTTCATGAAGATGGAATGCCTTTGTGAACATGGAGGTAGCCTTCTTGATAAATCTATTTGCCAGTACTCCTGTGTGTATCAATGACATCCTCGGCATCATAAGCAAGGTCTCTTATTTCAGCTACCCAATTATGAATGCGAGTATCTTGATCTTGCCTGCGATCTGCATCTTTCAAGAGACATTGCATCCGCTTTAGTTCAACCTGCAACTGCTCGATTTCATCTTGCACGCCATGGAAAAAAGCAGCTTCTTGAATGAACAAGTCAGTGATTCTTTGTATAGCTAAAGAAACAACTGCCTCTGCCATTTTTCGTGGTATATAGAGAAATGGACAAAGAGTTAGCAGAAAAATATTTTCAAAATGACTGGTATGTCATTTTGCTATTAATTCCTACCTTTATAAATTGAAATTTTTTCGAAAATGTTCTTTTTAATTTTTAACAATGTCTTTAGGGAATTCCTTGCTAAGAAGAGAGGCAAGGTATTTATGCCTTGGGAGCACAAGGCGAATGGAAAATTAAAACTGATAGGGCAGTAAGGAACCAGGTTCTTCTATGTTGAAAATCAATAAATGGAAACAATGTCACTTTCCTTAGGGGAAGAGGAAAACCAATCTTCTTCTCGACATTTCATTTCCTTTGGTAGAAAATTAATTGGCTTCGGAGCAGAGCAAACTACAGATTAAAAAATTGAAAAGCACCCAAATTCCTCCTTTGCTTAAAATAAATGGAAGGTATGGCACTTTTTTCCCCTTTTCTTTGGAAGGTATGGCACTTGTTTAGTAAGAAGAGGAAGATCTGATTCTGTTTTTTAAAGTTTTAAGATATATAAATTCATTTCGATTCTGAAGTTTTTTCAGTCTGAAATTCAAGAATATGCATTTTATCCTTCTATTATTGTCAAGGATAACATTAAAAAACCAGGACATATAAATAATTGCCACAGAAAATACCTAAAACAACAAAGAGTACATGAAATGTGAAATCTACTGTCCCTCATGAACACTTCTCAAAGACATGGAATGTGCTACAAAATCTACTATATTTTTGTATTTCACCATCAATTCATCAATCTAATTAAAAAGAATAAAAAAAAAAAGAAAGAAAGAAAAGAAGGGGAAAATTTTTGTCTTCATTGCATCTCACTCACTGAACTAAATCCCTTATCTTCACCAACTAATTAATTTGATGGCATAAGTCTGCATACTTGTAGATTCTCAGAATTGTTATGGAAAAACAATCTAAAAGCTTGTGTTGTATAAATGAATTTCAGCTTAAACAGTAATAAACCGCTTGTGTTGTGTTGATTACGCTCAGAACCAGCTAGAAATCTAAGCAATTATTTTCAGGAAACATCTAACATAACAAGAAAATTATAAGGTTCTTTCTGAGGAACAAACTAGTTATAAATGAAGCACCAACTTTCTTACAGGATTTTCAGGATTGCATAGAAAGGGAAGAACAACAATTTCTCCTTCAAAGTAATTTGTAATCCTTTATGAGAATTTCTCATGTTTCTCTGGTTACAGGAAACAAAAAGTAAAAAAAAAAAAAACAAATTGAAATTTCTGCCAATTCATTGAACATTATACATCTCTCAAACTACCCAACTGCTGAAATGAACAGTCAACAGCTTCACCAACAATGTGTACTGTGGGAGCGCCATTGGCATTATGCACTACCAGAGAACTCACTTGGAAAATTATCTCACACTTATATCAGCACATATCTCCAGCAGGAGCTTATGCAACTAGAGAGCTTCGAGAAGGCCCCATGCCTCACTACTTGATTAATCTCAACACATCACCCACAAGATATAATGAGTCAGTAACAAGGACCTGATAAATCACAGATTATGGTAACAGAATATAATTGCTTCTTAAATGCCAACACCTTATCTGTCTACGACCACAAGCAACTAAAAATTAAATCCTTGGTTAGACCTAGTAGTACTAGCAAATTTATTACTTCTATACACCTGAATTTCAGGGACAGCTTGCAAGTTTTCATACTTCTTTAATTACTGGCATATCAACTTCATATGCTATCAGGTCATTACTGAAGGAAATGACTGCAATGCCTAACCACAGTTTTCCAAAATTATGTATATAGTGTTCTCTTCCCGCTTTTTTGAAATTGGGCAATGAAAAGTGGATGGATATCTTGTTCTTCTTGGAAAGTATGTTCAAAAAGGTCTGCTAGGAATAAATTTTTACAGTTTAAAGAATAGTAATGGTTTTGATCATTCATGTCATCAAATTCCACTAATAAGATAAAGTTCTTTTGAGGTGCAATTGAAATTATACTATTATTCTGTTCCAAAGATTTTCAAGTTCCGAATAAATTATGCCACATGAAACCACATTGGAAATGGAAAGGAACTTTCATTTCTGTATGAGGAGCCTGTTTTGACCATATTTTCAGGAATAGGAAATAAATGTCTACGCAGGTTAAAAAAATGCAGAGCAGAATGCATTAATCAGCATTACCTGGACACGAACAGAACGATTCTGGTGGATGCTGTCCCTTAGCCATTTAATAGCCAATGGGAGAGAAGGAAAGACTGCACTATTTTCACAAGTCCAAACACTAGTTCCTGTATCATCTTTAACTTCTTCACAAACATCATCTGTATTATTGGCCTCCCCTCCTATGAAGTTCAAAAAATATTTTATTTACAGCCAAAACTGAGGAAAGAGCTTACTTAATTGCATTCGTGGTTTCCATTATACAGAATTTGCATGCATAACGAAGACTACCAAAACAAAAGTTGATTTATTAATCTCATGCTGTTATCCAAATTCGCCATCCAATTCTTGGAGAAAGAAATTAAATTACTGCCAAAATATAAGTGCAAAGAAACTATAATTTTTGTAGTAAATAAGCGAGTCCAATACAATAAGGTAGCATGCTTATTACTTTATAATTCTAAAATTCTGTGTATTTGACTGATACCTTTATCACCCCAGACAAGGTTTTCCCATAATCTCTGCAGAGTAAACTGCCATGACAAATCAACATCTGGGGGTAAAGTATGCGATCCAACCTTGTAATACATTGATACATTGGGTACAAAGAGTACCTTCTTGAAGTTGATACCTAAAGTATGAATTTCACGTTTATGAGGACAAGCTTTAGATAGATACCCTCAATCTAAGTTGCAGGAATAAATGGTTTTGTAGTGTAAAACGTAAGAGTTTAACGTACTACTCAACTCACCCTTGCGATTTTCATTACACAGTGGTTATATCAAAAAACAGTTAAACAGATTACATCTAAAGATGCTTCAAGGTCAAGTACTTACCATGACCAGCACATGTTTTCATCAGACATGGAAGAAGCAGCTGAGGATCCCGCACTGACATACAATTGAATAACAGTATCTGCTTGAAACA
Source organism: Vernicia montana (assembly GCA_949750685.1). Taxonomy (NCBI): domain Eukaryota; kingdom Viridiplantae; phylum Streptophyta; class Magnoliopsida; order Malpighiales; family Euphorbiaceae; genus Vernicia; species Vernicia montana. The sequence goes on along the minus strand of CATKHJ010078506.1, from coordinate 5,587 downwards.
TGCAAGACATTACCTCAATACAGCTCCCACGTGTTTTAAAATAATACCAAATTCAAAAATTTATAATTCACATAGGCAAGCACGTTGAAATAAATGTAAGATTTGACAGGATAAATGTTAGTTACCAGTCTGATAATTGGACATGTCAATAAGAACACCACCCCCACCCCTTCTCTCTCTCTCTCTCTCTCTCATTTGAAGTGAAATCATTTATTTTCTTTCATCCAAGTTAAACATTTGAAAAAAAAAAAATTATAGTGTATGTTAGAATTCCAAGCAGATTGATATTATTATCTCAGAGGAGAATATAACAAAGCACAATATTAAGGCTAATAGATTGTTTCAAACGCCAATTTTGGTGTGTCAAATTGGCAGAGGATCCGCTAGTTGTAATCTTTCAGCCCAAGATGCATTGAATAATTTTTTCAGAAAGAGACAAACATACGAGCCCCAGTGGGGAAAATGTTAGTAAACATACGATGATATGTACTTTCATCAATCAGGCACATAATCTTTAGAATAAAAAGTGGTATGTTGATTTTTGTTTGGCATTCTCCTCTATTAAGTAAGGAATTCACAGCCCACAATTCTTGCACGTGGCTGTCCAACCAAATGATTCAATTTTTAAATGAAGCACATTACATACAAAGAACCTATAACAATCTTCATGACTTCATCTAAGTATCTAACAGATCTCCAAAAGCAGGATAATTAAACGATGTGTAAATTTCTCTATTTACCTGCATGAAATTGTTCCTGGATCTTCCATCATGGTGCTTCTCAACCAACTCAATAGTGGACAGATAATTACTCTGTGACGGACGACTCAAGGTGTTTTGCTGGTTGCCATCTTTAATGGCAAGACAAAACCATCTAGCACATGCTTCCATGCTTTCAGGAGTATGCACTCCATCCAAATAAAATACAAGCTCTCCATCACTCTCAGTATTGGTACATCGATCAAGAACAATTTGGGCTCGCCCTTGCAGAAAGGCTGTTGTTAGACCCTTAATAAACTGCTCAGGTAATGAACTCTGTCCCATGAAGATAACATTGAAAAGATGTCACCAAGTAAAACTAAGCTGGCAAACGTACAACACAACTTGTATAGAACTCACAGTTTGTTCCAAATAGGTGACATCAAGGTGACCAGTCCTCTGAAGCCATTTGGAAGCAAGTGCAATGGCAAGACCAGCATTTACATACTGGTGCTCACCTTCAAGCCCAAGTTTTAAACCATTCAGTAAGTTGGAATCCAATGGTGGTACCACTTGAAGAGGTACCTGTAATCAATATGTTTTCTCAGTCATATATAAAAGGTTGTGAACAGATCCTTCCCCATTAATTATGCATAAAATAACCTAGCCTTCTCCTATTAAGGAAACCATTATTAAGAAGTTTTTATGTGCACTAATGAACTTCCATTAAGGAAAGTAATGTGGCATTATTCTTTAAAAAATGGGCATGGCCAATAATTTGTTGGAACAAATAGAATAGATGTTTATTACAAGACAAGCCTCAAACTCTCACATATGAGGATGGTCATAACTTGCATTTTTTTCAAGTTATGTGCAACAGAACTAAATGGTGCATGAAAGTATGCAACTTACATCTAACTGAGATGCCTTCTCTTCAAGCACACATATTGCTTCATCAGGTTGAGGCACTGTGAAGGCTGGAACCCCATGCTGCTTATGAAACAGGAAACTTCAATTAAAAAAGTTCCTAGTATTTGTAATGTATTGCCCGAAGAAGTAGCAGCTACGATGAACACCTTAAAGATGCCAGCCTTCTTCCCGGCAATTTCTCCAAGAGTATTACCTGTCAAGCATCCACCAAGTAGAAACTAACATATTAATCCAAAACCAAAATGCATGAAACTAAAATCCAACAAGAGTATATTTGCATTAATTTCCACAATCACATATTTACATGTGAATCTGCTGTCAACTAAGCAGGTATGCATCAAGACATTAACAAGGAACAACAAATGAGATCCTGGTAGAGTATGTGAAAAAAAGACTCTAGATTCGAGATATATTCCATTCACAAATTAACATCTACTAAATAGTCTTGATCCTTGAAGTTTTGATAGCAAAAATTAACTAAGAAACGGCATGTCAAACTATTATGAACAATTACCTAACTTACAGAAATAGAACACTAACCAAGAAGCTCCATGTGGTCATACCCAAGGGAAACTATACCACACACAACAGGTGTTTGAACCTGAAATATGATGCCATATCAAGTTGTTGACTTTGTGGGTTTGTTGGTTTTTTGCCAAATCCCACATCGAAAATTTAAGAAGGAGAGGGGAGTCCTCTAGGCTATCCTTTAGGCTATAAAATGGACTCCCCTCCTTTAGTTTAAACCATCCCAAAATAATTAAGTCTCTCTAATTTCTAAGGCTTTAATTGTATTTTTCTCTTCTCTCTTTTGTAATATTTCTTTACTATATTGAAATATTAATTTGGTAGTGTCCGAGGACGTAGGTAAAATTGGCCGAACCTCGTTAAAATTTTGGTGTTCTTTTTATTATCTATTTAATAGCTATTGTCGGGTATAGTTGTAGTGAATTATTGTGCTATTAAATTACTTGTCTTGGTAAAATTTTGGCTAAGGAAAGACTTGGTATTTAAGAGTGTCATTCGTGACCCACCTCTCTTTCCTGGGAATTTACCTTGTGGTGATTTGTTAGTACAATCGTTCTCACTCTATTCACCTGTGCAATAGTTGCAAGGTGAATTTGTTATTATTGGTGGAAGTAAAAAACCCGAATTTCACAACACATCAGATATATTAAGATATAGTATATTCACGTGAATTTATAAAAAGTAGATTTTATATTTATGCGAGTGATGATGTATTTACAGCTTATCGTTGCACTATTTAACAAGTTGCAAAACTTATTCAACCGCTTGCCTGTTAGCATTTACGAGTTAGCTCACTAAAGGCAAAAATATAGATATGGCCACTGACTTGTAGTTCATTTTCTTTGACTTGGCTTGTTTGCTTCTTTGATTAGCTTACATTTTGCATATTCTCATGGCTCATTAGCAAGTTGGTAAGAAGTTGTAGGAGTGTGTAAAGTTCTAAGTGTAACTCAATTTGTTCTCACGGTAACTTTAGCTCTATTGAGTTGCCAATTTGTCATCTCCTATTTGGTGATTTGAGTTAATGAGTTGATGAATTTTGGATGTAATTGGGTTTTGGATAGAGAGATTATTTGAGTAATAATTGTAATCTCTTATTTTCTCTACATTAATAAAATTCTCTCTGATGGTCTTCGCCCATGAACATTATTGTATCTTATTATTTTTTCAAATTTGTTTGTTGCCCATTATCAATTCTCAAACAAGATCGTTGGATTTGAGTTTATACCATAACAAAATAGTATATATATAGATATGTAATTCTAATTAAGAAAAATAAAATATGGTTAAATGTGAACATATTTGTTAATTGTTGTTGTGAGGGAAAAAAAAAGTTGTTCTTATATTATCCTTTTGTCATAATGCAAAAGATTTCAGGTTGAAAATTGTCTCTCTCTTCAAGGATTTTTAAGGTAAAAAAACAAAAAGGAGTTTACCAATGGATTCTAACTTAGCAATTAATACTGAAATTGTTTTCAGTATATATTGTGAATTTTATAAGTTTGAACTTTAATTAAAGTCTAATTAAAAAAAAAGTGTTGATGTGTTCAATAAAACATTGTTTAAAATGTACACAATTTACTTATTTAACAGAGGATACATGGATAAGGAGAGTAGTTCTTATAATTTTCTAGTATGTAGTTTTATAATGAGATGGATTTGAATTTATGGTGCAAAAAAAAAAAATACATGATTTATGCAAGGATAAAATTAAATAAGTATACTTTTATTTTTATTTGGATAAATTACTATTTCGTCCCTCTGCTTAGGTCAATATTACTAGTAGTTTCTCTCTTTTTAGAAATACATTAAAATATCCCTAATGTTTCATTCCGTTAATTAGATAATCCCTCCGTCCACAATTTTAGCATATTCTAGCATATTTCATTTATTAAAAATTAAAAATATAAATTTATCTTAAAAAATATTATTGACTTGATTAATGAAAATTGTTTACCGAATCGACCGATTGTACACCTCTAGACATAACTTAATGACAAGTGCATATGCGACATTGATAATAAAATCATATTTGAATCCCCTTCCCTTAATGCTAAAAAAAAAAAAACAAATTGAGTCTCCCTCTTCTTGCTGGCAAAGATTTGTTATTTGTATTAATTATTCCTTAATCAGTGTCTTAGAACACTCATTAACAAAATTTATTATTTATATTTCTTCCATCCACACAAATAATAGTTCATATTTCCTTTTTTAATTAGGATGTAAAGAAAAATAATCTATTTTTAATTTAAATTTAAATTTAATATTGTGATTTCAAATCTATCTTTTGCATACTTACTATTAATCACATTATTTTAGAATAATTAATATTATTAATAGTTATAATACATATAAAATAGTAAAAAAATAAAAATATCTAATATTTGTGTCCATATTATTTATGGATAGAGCCAGTATATATATATACACATAAAAAAAGTTAGGGATCATCATTAATTTATTTATAAATTAGTAAATTACCTTCTGTTTATAGGCTATTGGCCCATTTTTAAGGCTTTCTGAATGTGGTAATTAATCCAGTCTTTTGTTTTTTTATTTTGGCAAAATTTAATGGGATTTTTACATAAACCCTAAAAAAGACCTTTATATTACATTTTTACGCTTTGACCAATTTTCTTACAAAAATAGACTGTTTGACTATTTTTTTACAAAAAAACGTTTTTCAGCAATATTTTTTACATTTTTACGTTTTTCAATAAAATGGTGTATGTTAGATTTATTTTGAGTATACTCGTATTTTGTTTTGAATTTATGTTAAGTATATCTTTAGTATATACCTGCTAAATTTTTAATGTTCGCTTTTAAAATTGATATTCTAATTCAAAATGGTATTCATTCAATATATTTGGTATACATTTAATATATTTTAGTAAAACTTGAAAAAACTAAGTTGTTGGTTGATTCATTATTTTAAAATTTATAAAAAAATATTGAATTAAAAATGATTATAATAATAACAAATGGTATACTCTTGATATATTCTGAGTATAAAAAATCAACTAAATATATATATCAAATCAACCAAACATCAACTAAATATATAAACAAAATAAACCAAATATATACTTAAAATAAAAGAAAAATTAGAAATGTTAACAAGAAAAGTAATTTACTTTATGGCTGTAAAAGAAGCTTTTTGGGTGTTTTGGAAGATCCATCAAGGAACATATTAGTGAGACGCTAACTAACATTAAGACACATAAATTAGAGCACACACAACACTTGCTGCCCAAGTTTAAGGGAACTTCACAGGAAAAGCAACAAATAATTAGAAGCAACTTCTCATTTCCACATAATAAACGTGCTCCCCAAGATCATTTTTCCTTTCTTTATAACTAACAACACTTCCTTATTTTCTCTTGCACAACTCAAAAAACCAATATATTTAATACCACCAATCAAACAATTTT